>CAUYLG010057465.1:0-96654 GCA_963573385.1 Cacajao melanocephalus
CTTAATTCTGAGTTCTAATTTGATTGCACTGTGGTCTGAGAGACTGTTTGTTACAATTTCCATTCTTTTGCATTTGCTGAGGAGTGATTTACTTCCAATTATGTGGTCAGTTTTAGAGTAGGTGCCATGTGGTGCTGAGAAGAATGTATATTCTGTGGATTTGGGGTGGAGATTTCTGCAGATGTTTATTAGGTCCACTAGGTTCAGATCTGAGTTCAAGTCCTGGATATCCTTGTTAATTTTCTGTCTTGTTGATCTGTCAAATATTGACAGTGGAGTGTTAAAGTCTCCCACAATTATTGTGTGGGAGTCTAAATCTCTTTGTATGTTGTTAAGAACTTGCTTTATGTACCTGGGTGCTCCTGTATTGGGTGCAGATATATTTAGGATATTAGCTCTTCTTGTTGCATTGATCCTTTTACCATTATGTATTCCTTCTTTGTCTCTTTTGATCTTTGTTGGTTTAAAGTCCATTTTATCAGAGACTAGGATTGCAACTCCTGCTTTTTTTACTCTCCATTTGCTTGATAAATCTTCCTCCATCCCTTTACTTTTATCCTACATGTGTCCTTGCATGTGAGATGGGTTTCCAGAATACAGCACACTGATGGGTTTTGACTTTTTATCCAATTTGCCAGTCTGTGTCTTTTGATTGGGGCATTTAGTCCATTTACATTTAAGGTTAATATTGTTATGTGTGAATTTGATCCTGCCATTTTGATGCTAGTTGGTTGTTTTGCCTGTTAGTTGATGCAGTTTCTTCATTGTGTCAATAGTCTTTACCATTTGGTACATTTTTGGAGTGGCTGGTACTGGTTGTTCCTTTCCTTGTTTAGTGCTTCTTTCAGAGCTCTTGTAAGTCAGGCCTGGTGGTGACAAAATCTCTGAGCAATTACTTGTCCATAAGGATTTTCTTTCTCTTTTACTTATGAAGCTTAGTTTGGCTGAATATGAAATTCTAGATTGAAAGTTCTTTTCTTTAAGGATGTTGAATATTGGCCCCCGCTCTCTTCTGGCTTGTAGGGTTTCTGCTGAGAGATCCACTGTGAGTCTGATGGGCTTCCCTTTGTGGGTAACCCGACCTTTCTCTCTGGCTTCCCTTAGCATTTTTTCCTTCATTTCAACGCTGATGAATCTGATGATTATGTGCCTCGGGGTTGCTCTTCTTGAGGAATATCTTTGTGGTGTTCTCTGTATTTCCTGGACTTGAATGTTGGCCTGCCTTCCTAGGTTGGGGAAGTTCTCCTAGATAATATCCTGAAGAGTGTTTTACAGCTTGGATTCATTCTTTCCATCACATTCAGGTATACCTATCAAAGGTCGATTAGGTATTTTCACATAATCCCATATTTATTGGAGGCTTTGTTCATTTCTTTTTACTCTTTTTTCTCTAACCTTGCCTTCTTGTTTTATCTCATTGAGTCAATCTTCAGTCTCTGATATCCTTCTGCTTTGTCAATTTGGCTATTGAAACTTGTGTATGCTTCACGAAGTTCTCCTGCTGTATTTTTCAGCTCCATCAAGTTGTTTATATTCTTTGCTAAGCTGTTTATTCTAGTTAGCATCTCATCTAACCTTTTTTCTAGGTTCTTAGTTTCTTTGCATTGCGTTAGCACATGTTCTTTTAGCTCTGAGAAGTTTGTTATTACCCACCTTCTGAAGCCTGTTTCTATCAATTCATCAGATTCATTCTCCATCCATCTTTGATCGCCAGCTGGTGAGGAGTTGTGATCCCTTAGAGGAGGAGAGGTGTTCTAGTTTTTGGTGTTTTCATCCTTTTTGCGCTGTTTTCTTCCCATCGTCATGGCTTTATCTACCTGTGGTCTTTGTAGTTGGTGACTTTCAGATGGGGTCTCTGAGTGGACATCCTTTTTGTTGATGTTGAAGCTATTTCTTTCTTCTTCTTAGTTTTCCTTCTAACAGTCAGGCCCCTCTGCTGCAGGACCACTGGAGGTCCACTCCAGACTCCACTCACCTGGGGATCACCCTCAGGGGCTGCAGAACAGCAAGGGTTGCCTCCGGTTTCTTCCTCTGCTATCCTCGTCCCAGAAGTGTACGCGCCTGATGTTGGCCTGAGCTCTCCTTTATGAAGTATCTCTTTGCGTGTACAGGGGTTGGGGAGTTGCTTGAGGAGACAGTCTGTCCCTTATAGGACCTCACGTGCTGTGCTGGGAGCTCAGTTGTTCCGTGCAGAGCTGCTGGGCAGGTACCTTTAAGTCTGCTGCAGCTGAACTAATAACTGCCTGTTTTCCAAGGTGCTCTGTCCTAGGAAGGTGAGGCTTTATTTATAAGCTCCTGTCGTGCTGTTGCCTTTTTTCATAGATGCCCTGCCCTGCACGGAATAGTTTACTCACAGTCTGCTAGCAGAGGTGTTGCTGAGCTGCCGCAGGCTCTGCCCAGCTGCTGTGTGAACTGCCTCGGTAGTGGCAGACTGCCTCTCCGCCTACTGAGCTGGACCATCCTGGGTCCAGCTGCGTTTGCTGCAAAACTCTCAATCCAGAACGTTTCAGATTGCTTGTTTTATGGAGGTGGTACCCGCCAAGCCAGATCGCCTGGCTCCCCGTCTCAGCCTCCTCCCTTTCAGTTGAATGGGCAGCTCTGTCTCCCAGGTGTTCCAGGCCCCAGTCGAAACGGCCACCCAGACTTACGAGTTTCTGTGTGCCGACGCAGCACCGGCTGAAACCACCACTCTGAAAACTCCTGGCACTTTTTGGCCCGGAAATCTCCTGGTCTACGGGCAGTGAAAACTTGTTTGGAAATGGGGTTAGCACTCATCCTCTGTGCTGTTCTCGCTGGGAACTGCACTCCAGAGCTGTTCCTATTTGGCCATCTTGGATCATGATCCCCAATAAATATATTTTTTAAAATTTTATTTTGAAAAAAAAATTTAACATGCACACAAAATTAATAATAAAAATTTATTTTAAAAGATACGTATATTTTTAAAATATTTATTGTTCCTTGACAATAACTTTATCTCTATGAACTTTCTTCAGTTTCATTGTTTTCAGGCATTTAGATAGCATAAATAATTTCATTGATGATCACCTTTAAAAATATATATGTTTGATATTTGTCTGCTTGTCTGCCCGTTTCAAATTGCTGATTAATCATCCACCCGCAATTTCTTTGATCAATACTAGTTTAGAATACCTTTAATAAATAGGCCTTCAAGCAGAAATGGACAATTGTATAAAAGTTATTTCAACTAAAATTTAAGTTTTGTATAAAATTAAGCAAAGATAAAAAAATTTTAGTACAGGTTTTTTTTTCTTGAACATTCATTTTTTAGACAATGCAGAATCTTCTAGAACCACAAAAAACACCACTGAATAGTTTCCAGTGATAGAAAGTGCTCATAGTAATTCTTATTTAAATTATTATTTCAAAACATTCGTTCATTATATTTTGAGTGCCTTGAAAAATGTCACTGGGTTTAGAAATGGTAAGGTCGAATCCAAGAACAGTTGATGCTGCCCACAAAAACTTGGAAAGCTCCTAGGGACATTCCAAATTCTTTTAACATTCTTTGCCATTAAACAAACGCATTTGTTTAAATGATGCACCATATTCACATCCACTGATGATGATAACCACATTTGTGTCTTGGAGTAACTTGATTAATGTTACCACAATGACTAACAAAGGAATAAGTTTCTGGTGGATTATTGAAAAGGAAGAGTAGAAGGAAATGTGTTGCTGTTATTTCACCCTATCCCTGTTTGAGATTGGGATGTTTAGAATCTGTCCCAAGAAGATAGCAAAGCTGGAAGCTGGAAAAGCAGAGCCAGCCAGAACCCACACAGGAGGCCAGGACTCGGCTCTGGCTCGGTGTGTATCCCACTGGCCATCTTCTTTCCTGGGAGAATTTAAGGGTTATTTTTTACTGATTAGAAAATTATAATTCCATGGAAACTATTGGAAAGTATAATATGTTTGAATAGAAAGAGCATGATTTCTTAGTTGAACTTAAGTGGTAAAAAAAAAAAAAAAAAGAGAAATGAAATTAATCTGAATAAATGTGATAGATCTGAAGAAACAAATAAACCCTCAGCATTTATTTTCAGAACATTCCAGTACTGTGAAGTCAGTTTTGAGTCCACTTTAGATCTTCCACAGAGTGGACTCTAAGGTGACTTAATTAATTGCTACTCCACATGGCCCTAATGACAGCAATGTTGCTTATAGCAATCCTGATTTCTGATCATGTTGAACTCATTTCTCTTAGAGTTTCAAAACAACGTTCACATTTGACACATTCACGTTTACATTATGAGAATGAAAATGTTTTAACTGTATGTAAGGTTTAAGAAATACAAAATTATGAGTTAGATGTACTATTCCAAGAATATACTTTTTCACTTGTAAAAGGCTCATTGCTGGTCACTGGTTTCCAGATGATCATAGATTGATAAATGTACTCATGAAATGACAGGTATTTAAAATACAGCTCTTAGAAATTGCCTAATAGTTCTACAGGAATGTTTTGATGTATCTACAAGCTGCTGAGAACATTTTAATTTAGAGTTCTCTAATTTTGAAAAAACTTATAATTTTTTTTTGCTTTTCTATAAATTACATAGAAATGTATTGCCTCCTTTCCAGAATAACTCCTATAATCACTACGTGTTTACAGTTTACATAGTAGAGCCAACCCTCGCCTTCACATTAAATACAAGTAAAATCAGGTTACTGAAGAGACCATGTGAAGCAGCAAGAAATTTAGATGTCATCAGATACAGTCTGCAACTTGGGGGATGTGTTGAAGAGGGATGTGGGGAGAAGCATGCCAAGGTTGTCTTCTTCAGATGGGAAACTACACCCATCTGCCCTCTGGCCTGATGCTGGATAGGGAAGAGGAGGGGGTGTTGCATGTTGATTCTTGTGTATTTTACAGGCACCTTAAATTCAGACAATTGACTTTTGGAGATTACCTTTCTCCTAATGTTTCATCTATATTACAGGTTTATAAGTAGCACCACACCATGAAAGCCTATCAAGTTTTCTAACTTATAATTTCTATCCTTGATAAATTCATGTTAAGTTGGAAAAAGAGAAATATATAGGACACAAGGCATCCTATATGTGGAGCCAAATTAATGATGTAGGTAATGAGTACCACCTAAGGAGGACCTGATCCAGATGGGCTTCATGCAGCTCTGAGGCTGAGCTGACACCTGATGGATACAGAGGGAGACGAGGGCATCTAAGATAAGAATGGAGCTGTGAGCATGGGCAGACGCAGGAATGGACTTGCTGTGCCCAAGGAATAGGGCTACCAGATAAAATACAGGATGCCCAGTTCAATGTGAATTTCAAATAAACAGCAAACACCGGTTTAGTAAAAGTGTGCCCTACTCCATGACTGTATGAGACCTAGTGCATGGGCCCTACTTATATGAAAATATTACTTCTTGTTTATTGGAAATTCACACTTAGCTGGTGGCCTTGTATTCTTGTTTCCTAAATCTGGCAACTCTTCAAGGGAACCGAGAGTCAGCCAGCTTGACAACAACAGAGGCAATGAGCCTAGGGAGGAAGAAGGAAGTACCTGGAGGAGGGTGGGTTCAGGCTGTGGTGGGACTGTGATGCTGGACTAGGGAGTCAAGAATTTAAAGACACCAGGAGCCAGTGAAAATTTCTGAAAAGGGAAACGGCATGGGTAAGATCTGCCTGTTGGAGGCAGAACTTGCTGGGGCAGAAATCAGGGCACTGAGGCCTGGATTCTGATGAAAACAGAAAGAAGCCAAATGGAGACACATTTGAGAACAAATTGACCTGTTCTGTAAACTAATTGGGTATGGTTATAGGAAGAGAGAATGTGTTCGAGAGGATGTTATGTTTTATGACTCCATTCAAAGAAATGGCCAAAGAGACAGCAGCAGGTCAGGGAGTTAAAGGGATGAGGATGTTGGTTTCAAACATATGAAATTTGAGGGAATGATGGACTAGTCAGATAGAAATAATAAGTGAACAGCTGGGAACAGAAAACAGTTTAGGCAGGAAATGAGAACTGGAAATAAAAACAGCCAACATTTATTGAGCACTTACTCTATGTCAAGACTTTTATCTCCATTATCTTTTTTTATTTCTGCAACCATCTATCAGCAGGTTCCATTGCCAGCCACATTTTGTAGTTGAGAAAAGTGAGGTGAGAGAGGTTAAGTAATGTGTGCATGATCAATCACATCATTGATGAGAGGCAGATGAAAAATGGAACCACCATGTGTAGGAAGCCAAAGCCCTCACAACTGCCAACTCCTTTACAGAATGTTGAGCATCTGGCCCTAGATTCACTTTCTCCATCTGCAAAGAGCTAAGGGCGCCAATTGCTTATGCTAGAAGCCAATTTTTAACCAGGTTCCAGGTCTTCTATTGTTCCTAACTTTGGTGGCCCTTGTAGAATTCTCCATCTTTTGGTTACTCTTTCTGAGAAAATGGACATGATTTATACCTGGAGGTTTTCCTTATTTATTAATCTTCTAAATTGTTTTTCCCCTTAGTGGCTCATTTAAAATTTTCCCTTGGTTATCAGGTGAAATAAAGATTATAATGAAGAATCTATAACCTCATATGGTGACTTTTTTGTGTGACATGGGTGGCTAAAACATACTTATTTTACAAAAAATCCCTAATTCAATACAATTTTATTAACTTTCATCCTGAAGTTGGACATTAGATCTCCAAACTAGTTTGTTTTTTTTTTTTTCTTTTCTAAGCAGCATCTCCTTCTGTCACCCAGGCTGGAGTGCAGTGGTACAATCTCGGCTCATTGCAGCCTCCACCTCTAGGGCTCAAGTGATCCTCAACCTCAGCCTCCCTAGGACTACAGGAATGCGCCACTGCACCCACTAATTTTTGTACTTTTTAGTAGAGACAGGGTTTCATCATGTTGGCTGAGCTGGTCTTGAACTCCTGACCTTAAGTGATTCACCTGCCTCGGCCTCCCAAAGTGCTGGGATTACAGGTGTAAGCCATGTAAACCAGCCTCCAAACTTGTTCTTTAGTGTCTGCTATTTTGTATCCTTTGAACTGTATGTCCCCATTTCCCTTTCCCCCCTACTCCCACCCTTAGTGACCACTGTTTCATTCTGTATCTCTGTATTTGAGGGTTTAAAAATATTCCACATGTAAATGAGATCGTGCAATTTTTTAAAAAAAGGTTATGCCTAAGAGAAAACCAGACAAGAGTGTCAACCTCCTTTCCTTGTGCCTGGCTGCCCTCCAGTGGCAATACCAGATAACAACGTTCAGCCCAGAAACAGCAGAGCCAGGCACGAGAAGCAAGCTCCTTAGGAACCTCTAAACAGCATCATCAAGAGTTGACAGAATCACCACAGAATCATCTGTGGGCTCTTACAGGGGGTGAAGGCTAGTTGTGCTAGGAAATTCTGGAAAAAGATGTAGTGGAATTACCTACAGCCTTACAGCTGGTTGACCTGAAAGGCATTTTGAATAGACCAGTTTTAGATTTATCTTAAACTTTCTAATTATTAAAAGTATTTCACCTGTTTATCATTTTAGGCAGGCACATATATCATGTTTGGCTACTAAACTTTCAATGCACATACGTGCCTTTATTGTTAAGATTTCCTAGACCTTTGATTCTAAATATTTTCTTCAAAATACACAGTATAATTTTTAGTAAAAAGCAAACAGTCTATCTTTTAGGGATCTATTCTTACAAACATCATAAATTCAGACAATAATGTATATAAAAGAATCTTCACCTATTACAACAGATACATTTTGTAACCTAAATTTAAATGGAATTATTAAATAATATTCCACAATATGAAATTTTACACAGCCATTAAATTACATTATAATATTTAATGGCATTGGCAACTGTTCATTGTAAATATTAAGTGAACATTTACACTTACATTCAGTGAAGGTAAGAAGTCTACAAAATTATATATATGGTGTGACCCCGTTTGCTTAAAAAATATATATGTACACATGAAAACTAAGCACTAAAAAGTCATACACCAAATGTTAACCATAGAAATTTCTGGTTGGTGGGGTAATGGTGATTTTGATTTTCTACTTTGTCTCCAGGATAATAATGTACTACTCGAGTCTAGTAATGTACTGCTTTTATAATCGGGAACAAAACCCAGTATGTTTTCGAAAAGTGCAGAAGTAAGTCTCTGTTCTGACTTCTTGCTGTCATGGCTGACAATATGTTTGTGCTAATTCAGTGCCACTGAAGGCCTCTCTGCCAGGTAAAGGGCTATATCCTGTTTGTGACAGCATAATCCATTGTAATGGAAAAGATTATGATGCACTGGCCTGGTCTATGACTTCACTGCATTCATCAGCAACAGGAAACAAAGACATGCACTTTTTTCATAATTGTTTTAGTAATAATTGACAATTGGAGGAAATGAATGGCAAAAAACAATTATAGGCAGACAAGATGGTCAGCAAATCAAACTGGGAAATGCTGGGGAGCCAGTCTCAGCTTTATTCACACAGCGATTTCAGAACATTACAAAGATATTATTGTTTTGTTCTGTCTGCTCCTGAAATCACTATTGTTTTTTGTTGGTTTGTTTTTGTTTTTTGTTTTTCTGACAAGCAGTTATACAATTCTTTGCTGGCAGCAGTAACCTCCAATGTGTTTTTAATTCAATAATCCAGTAATCCCACATCAGGGATTTGGTGCTGAACTTTTTATGTTTATTAGTATTTAGGGTCAGTGTGAACGCCTCCCTGTGCACATAGCCAGTAAAGATGCACAGCGATATTGCTGTAACTTTTCTTGCCTCTGAATAACTGCCTGTTGCCCAAACATAGAATCTTACAAGTGTTACTTTCCACTAAATTTATAAATAGCAAATTCATGTTTCTATTTTTTAAATTGTCCCTTGTCTTCATTTTAAAAGCAACAGGCAGGAGAATAAAACAACAAAAAGTCAAAACAAGTGAATTAATCATTCAAGATCTAGTTTCCACGCCATGAAATGGGCACAAGTTATAATCCCTTAGATGAAATGAGGGATGTGTTATCAATTAGGAAACAGTTAAGTAAGGTAGATATTATACTGCAGTAACATGTATTTATTTCTCCCAGTGGCCTGTGTTCATAGTTGTCTTGTTGGGTGCTACTTAAATTCTTTGGATGGGGAAACTAAACGTGCGTGGGCTGTTATAACCATCACTCCAAGTCATACTCTCCTCTGGTTAGCCTGATGTGGAGTAAAATTCAGCAGCAGTTCTGACTTCCAGTCTTAAAGACTACTTACTAGTCTTACTATGTATTATGGAAGACCCTATACCAGCACTGTCCTACAGATATATACACCTCTAATCCCAACAATTCAGGTGGCAGAGGCTGGAAGATCACTTGAACCCAGTTGACCAGCCTGGGCAACACAGTGCGATCCTGTCTCTACAAAAGAAAAAAAAATTACCTGAGCATGGTGGTACATGCTTGTAGTCCTTGATATTCAGGAGGCTGAGCTGGCAGGATCATTTGAGCCCAGTTGTTCAAGTCTACAGTGAGCTATGATCACACTTGCACTCCAGCCAGGGCAACAGAGTAAGACTGTCTCTCACAAAATAAAAAATAAAAATAAATTAAAAATAAAATAGGAATATAACGTGAGCCACTAATGTGACCTACATAGTTCATGTTACATTTTCTAGTGACCACGTTTTAAAAAATAAAAAGAAACAGATAAAATGAATTTTAATATCACAGTTTAAGGAGTGAGATATAGTGCCTCACACCTGTATTCCCAGTGCTTTGGGAGGCAAAGGTGGGAGGATTGCTTGAGGTCAGGATTTCAAGAGCAGCCTGGGCATCATAGTGAGACCCTGTCTCTACAAAAAAAATTTTTTTTAATTATCTGGGTGTGGTCGTGCATGCCTGTAGTCCTAGCCACTCAGGAGACTGAGGTCAGAGGATTGCTTGAGCCCAAAAGTTCGAGGATGCAGTGAACTATGATTGTACCATTGCACTCCAGGATGGGCAATGGAGCAAGACTCTTTCAAAAATAATAATCATATAGTTGATTTAACCAAATATGTTCAAGATATCATTTCAACATGCACTCAACATAAAAAACCACTAATAAAACATTTTATATTCCCTTTTTGTAATAAAAGTCTTTGAAACCCGGTTTGTATTTTATTGCATATCTCAACTCAGACTAGCCTCATTTCAGGTGCTCGATAGCTTCAGGTGCCTAGGGGCTACTGTATAAGACAGTGCGAATCTAAACTGAAGAGCTACGGTGCCAACCACAGCTACATAAATAATGTGGAATTTAGACTGTGAGATATTGCTACCTTTTCTGTACTCAGTCATCTCCATTCTGATACATTGAGCTGAACGTTCTATATCAAGTAAAACTGAATAGTTGAATAGCAAGCCAAGGACTGGCAGTTTTTGAGATTTGGCTTATTAGAACAATTCAGCTGTTCACTTGAGCTGGGTAACTATGGATTCCCCGGTTGAAAATTATGACTATAGAAGTTTTTAAAAAAATTATCCAAATTTAAAATCTGGATTATATGGTTGTAAAAGACTTTATCATAATGTTTTCAGGTGAGTTTAGGTATAGGGATAGATTCAATTACACAGCTTAAAATTGAGTTCCCAAAACCATTATAGACGTTATGTACCTAATAGTGCCTACAACTTAGTACAAAGAAATAAATATTTAGCAATTAAAACACACAGGAGGACACATGCACACACGCACATACTTCCAACATTGTGACCACTTGCTGATGTCTTTTCTGCATTTTGCATTGTCTTATTTGAAGGATAGGAAGTATGCTATAATAATCTCCTATAACTACTACGCCTTGGGGACTCTCATGCCAGTCAGCTGGGGTGATAAAGATAGCCTCTGTGTACTAAATATGGAGATACAAAAATAGAACTGGTGGAAGTGGATAAAATCAGAAGACACTGTAGGTTCTTATAGCCCCACCAACGGCAGAGACCTGGAAACGGGTCTCTGAAATCCTGGCAATGAGTTGTGGCCAACTGGAACGATCACATTTTGGGTTCATTTCTTATTCCATGAAAATTTGGTTATGAAGCTAGAGTTTAACCAGTCAGAAATTTCTGCAATCAAAATAAAAGTTAAAGACATATAAAATATAAATAATGACCATTCATTGCATGATTTACAAATTGGTAATGCTCCAAAAGTTTGTTTTTAAGAATTTTCTTGGCCCTCTGAATTCACTTTACATTTCCCCCATAGAAACAAAGTTATAAATAGAGACTGCATACTGTGTCTAAAATGCCACGTATCTACCATGAAATTATTACAATGTATTTATAATATTTATTCTAAATATGTATGCATGTTTAAATCATTAATGAAATCTAATTATTAATGTATTATTTCTACATTAATACATTATGTCATATATTAATATGCTAATAATGAAATCATATTAATATATTAATATTTAATCAAAACAGAAAATGTATATACTGCATCAACAAAACTACCTTGCAGTCAAAGCAACAAACACTAATAAAGAATCCAGGAAGTACCAGGTGCTATTCTAGGGTTGGGGACAAGCATAAGAGATAAATAATATTTATCTTGTTTCTTAATGTTGGAGGAAAAGCATAGTTACTTAAAAAAAAATGAGGTAATAGATGGAAATTTTTTTTTAAAGGGGACTGCCTTATCTAAGGCTCTTAGGCAGAGAGAACTTTTTTAGGCTTTTATGTCTAATTTTACCATTAAACTTTGAACCTGCCTTTTCCTGAAGGATGAAGTACCTCTGCTGTTAATGGATAGCCTGCCTTTTTTTTCCTTTTTGGTTCCCAAATGGGGTGATTTTTTCTTTTAGGAAATTTTTTAGATTTTTTTTTTTTGATTCCCAAATAGGGTGAGATTTTTCTAAAGCAGTTCTTGGCTGAGAAGTAGAAGAGAGGAAGGTGAAGAGGATGGTTAGAATTAAATATGCAGGCACATGAGAATTGTGCATGATTGTTCAGTTCTGCTAGGAGAAAGGGTGGGGAAGAGTAGAGGACTGAGCCTCAAGAAACGACCCTCAACAGCCTCTAGAATAGGGAAAAGGAAGGGAGGGAAAGCATACAATTAGCCTTCACGTACGAATTTCCAAGTCTGCTAAAGAAAATCCCTTGGTGAGTGCTATTAACTGTTGCATCTTGCAGAGACTATCATTTAAAAAAATATATCACTAGAAAATGAGGAAGGAGTGATGAAGTCAGGCATGAATAGCCTTCAGGCAAGGTCAAGAAAGCTGGGTTGAGTGGTCCCACTCATTGACTTCACAAAACAGCAAGAGAATCAGGGACCTACAAGTGAGTTGAGATTATGTATGTAACCCAAAGAACAGGAGGCTGGGCTAGGGGACAGACTGTTCTGGAATACTCTCATTTCTTCTGCTGGAAACTTGGGCTGTTTCTCTAGTAATGGAGGCCTTCTAACAAAGACAAAGCATGGGGTGGCTGTCCCTCATGTTCTCAAAGAAGTGCCCCAGCCTCGGAGTGTGCACATTTTTTTTTTTTTTTTGAGACAGAGTTTTGCTTGGTCACCCAGGCTGGAGTGCAGTGGCCCAGTCTTGGCTCATTGCAACATCCGCCTCCTGAATTCAAGCCATTCTCCTATCTCAGCCTCCCCAGTAACTGGGATTACAGATGCGTGCCACCATGCTCGGCTAATATTTTGTATTCTTAGTAGAGATGAGGTTTTGCAATATTAGCCTTGAACTCCTGACCTCAAGTGATCTGACTGCCTTGGCCTCCCAAAATGCTGGGATTACAGGCAAGTTTTCTATCTGAAACCGTCTCCACCCCTTCTGGTCAATGAATGCATCCTTCCTCAATGTCTTCTCTCAATTTATTTTGTTTCTAGGCTATTTTCTTTTAAAATATCCATATCTCTTTGCATGGAAACTACACCCAATCTACCTGAACCTGCAGCACCCCTCTAGTTACCCATTTGGATTCTCTGATTTCACTGCCAAAATTCTCAATGAGTATTTTATCACATACCACCTTTATTTTCTCACTTCTCTTTCATATTTTAAACACGTAAAATCTGATGGTCTGTCCTCAACCCCACTGAAACTGTGATGCCAGAAACCTTCTAAATGATAAAGAGAACAACCTTTTTCATCTGCCCCCTTTGATGAAGCCATCACCAGTGTTGAGTGAGTTTACCTTCTTCAGAAATACTGTAACATTTACATACCGTAATACTATATAAATACTGTTTTATATATTTAATCCCATGTCTGGTGATGTTTCTTTAATTTATTCAACTCCTATTTGCCTCTATGGTTAATTTTCCAAGAGTTTCTTCTCTCAACAACCTAATTACAAATTCCTTCATTTCTGGCCCTTATTTTGTGCTTTAAAAAAAATCTCTCTCTGGTACACCAATGTTCATAGCAGCATTATTTATAACAGCTTTAAGGCAGACACAACCCAAATGTCTATCAATAGATGAATAGATAAACAAAATGTGACATACCCAGGCAATGGGAAATTAATCAGCCACAAAAAGGAATGTTCTCATATATGCTACAGTATGAATATACCTTGAAAACATCATGCTAAGTGAAATAATCCAGACACAAAAGAACAAATATTATATGATTCCACTTATGGGAAATACCTACAACATGCAGATTCATAAAAACAGAAGGATTAGAGGTGGCTGGGGTCGGGGAGAAGGGAGAATAGAGAGTTAGTTCTTAACAGTTGTAAAGTTTCTGTTTGGTGTGATAAAAACGTTTTGCAAATAATGATGATGATTGCACAACACTGTGAATTAACAGTATAATTAATACCACTGAATAGTACACATAAAAATGGTCAAAATAGCAAATTTATGTTATATATATTTTCTTACAATTTTAAAAAATAACTATATGATATAGCAAAACCCAGTGAAGTATATGGTATGTGAATTATGTTTCAATAAACCAATTTTTTTTTTTTGAGACAGAGTCTTACTCTGTTGGCCAGGCTGGAGTGCAATGGCGTGATCTCGGTCCACTGCACTCCAGCCTAGGTGATGAAGTGAAACTCTGTCTCAAAAAAAAATGTGCACACTCCGAGGGGATCTCGGCTCACTGCAACCTCTGCCTCCTGGGTTCAAGCAATTCTTCTGCCTCAGCCTCTCCAGTAGCTGGGACTACAGGCACCAGGACTACAGGCGCCTGCCACCATGCCTGGCTGATATTTTGTATTTTAGTAGAGACAGGGTTTCGCCATGTTGCCCAGGCTGGTCGCAAACTCCTGAGCTCAGGCAATCCGCTCACTTTGAAAGCCTACCAGGGTGCTGGGATTACAGGCATAAGCCACCACGCTCGACCTCAATAAACCTATTTTAAAGACATCCCTTTGGGAACCAGATATAACCTTACATATAATAAATGTTTAAGTAATATTTATTGTATCATTTGTTGTAATGAGATTCATTAGGACATAAATTTATATGTGGTAGAGATTAGACATGTTTTTCAAAGTATGCATACCAGATATATAACATGATAACTCTTTGTTTGGGGCTTAGGTAGGTTTAGACAAAAGCCAAGTGCTGTGCAAGTGTGAATTGAGACCTTAAACAAAATCAATCATTTTTACCTCTTCTAGATTACTGGACATAAAATCAGGTGTGTGACACATACCAACTTCCTGATCTTAAATTTGGTGAATAAATGAATAAAAGTATTAACAAAGTATGCAAATTTGCTTCACCTATATATGCATATGTGTTTTTTCTTGACCAACCTTCCATCATTACAGTTGAGACATTTTTTCACACATCTGCTTTTAGACATAATACATTATGCTATGTAGATAACATAAAATATTGTGTAGCAATCTAGAAAAAACTGTTTTAGGAAGAATATTTGATGACATTAGAATATTTAAGAATATTTAGGCCAGGTGCGATGGCTCATGCCTGTAATCACAGCACTTTGGGAGGCCCAGGCGGATGGATCATGTGGTCAGGAGATCAAGACCATTCTGGCCAACATGGTGAAACTCTGTCTGTACTAAAAATACAAAAATTAGCTGGGTCTGGTGGTGTGTGCCTGTAATCCCAGCTACTCAGGAGACTGAGTCAGAAGAATTGCTTGAACCTAGGAGGCAGAAGTTGCAGTGAGCCAAGATTGCGCCACTGCACTCCAGCCTGGCAACAGAGTGGGACTCTGTCTCAAAAAAAAAAAAAATATTTATTACAATGGAAATATTTATGATATATAGTAAATACAAAATGCAAACTTTTGTATGTATGCCTGTTATGCATTTTAGTAAAGAAAGATATTTTATTAGTTACATATTTCTGTGTAACAAATCATTCCAAAACTAAGTAATTATTTCTTTAACAACAGTAATTATTTATTACCTCTCATGATTTCTATGGACCAGGAATTCAGGAGAAGGTCAGATTAAGGAGTATCATTTGTGAGGTTGTAGTCAGATGTCACTTGGGACTAGAGTCTTCAGAAGACTCAGTGGGGACTACAGATTTACTTTTCTTTTTGTTCTTTATTTTCAACACCCAAACTTTATTAAGATAACAGACTAAAATTGAATGTATTTATGATGTAAAACATGATGTTTTGATATATGTATACATTATGAAAGGATCAAATCAGCTATTTAACATATTTATCACCTCACATACTGATCGTTATTTTTGCGGTGAGAACATTTAGGATATACCCTTTTAGCAATTTTCAAGTATGCAATACAATATTATTAGTTATATTCACCATGCTGTACAATAGAACTCATACATCTTGTCAAACTGAAATTTTGTACCCTTTGATCAAAGCCTCCCCATTGTCATCCCTCCCCAGCCGCTTGCAACCCTCATTCTGCTCTAGTTTCTGAATTCAACTTTTTTAGATTCCACATAAAAATGAGATCTTGCAGAACTTGTCTTAGTGTGTCTGGGTTATTTCATTTAGCATTATATTCTCCAGGTTTATTCATGTTGTTGCAAAGTACAGAATTTTCTTATTCTTTAAGACTAAATAGCATCCCACTGTATATACCACATTTTCTTTATCCATTCATCTGTCAATGGATGCTTGGGTTGATACCACAGCTTGGCTATTGTAAATAATGCCACAATGAACGTGAAGTGTAGGTATCTCTTTGATATGCTGGTTTCATTTTCTTTGGATAAATACTCAGAAGTGGTTTTGCTGAATTATATGATAGTTCTATGTTTAATTGTTTTTTTCCTTTTTAAGATGGAGTCGCTCTGTTGCCCAGGCTGGAATGCAGTGGTACAATCTTGGCTCACTGCAACTTCTGCCTCCTGGGTTCAAGCGATTCTTCTATCTCAGCCTCCTATTTAGCTGGGATTACAGGCACATGCCACCACCCCTGGCTAATTTTTGTATTTTTAGTAGAGACAGGGTGACCTCAGGTGATCTGCCAGCCTCAGCCTCCCAAAGTGCTGGGATTAAAGGTGTGAGCCACCATGCTCGGCCTATTTTTAGTTTTTTGAGGAACCTCCATGCTGTTTTTCATAATGGCTGTACTAATTAGATTCTCACCAACAGTGTACAAGGATTTCCTTTTTGCTGCATCTTCACCAACACTTGTTCTTTTTTGTCTTTTTTGATAATAGCCATTCTAACAGGTGTGAGGTGCTATTTCCTTGCAGTTTGAGTTTGCATTTCCCTGGTGATTAGTGCTGTTAAGCATTTTTTCATATACCTATTGGCCATTTGTTCAGGTTCTTTACCCATTTTAAAAATTGAGTTATTTGTTTTATTGCTATTAAGTTGCTTTGAGTTACTTACATATTTTGGATATTGGTCCCTTATCAGATACAATATATATGGTTTGCAAATATTTTCTCCCATTCCTTAGGCTGTCTCTACATTCTGTTGATTATTTCCTTTGCTCTGCAGAAGCATTTTTGTCTGATGCAATCCCAACTGTCTATGTTTACTTTTGTTGCCTGTGCTTTTGGAGTCATATCCAAGAAATCATTGCCCAGACTAATGTCAAGAAGATCTTTCCCTATATTTTCTTGTAGTACTTTTATGTTTTCAGGTGTTAAGTTTTTAATCTATTTTGAGTTCATTTTCATATGTGACATAAGGGTTTATTGCTGCTTTCAAAGTTTTTTCTTTGTCCTTTGAGAATTTGATTGTAATGTGTCTTGGTGAAGATATCTTTATATTTTCTGCCTAGGGTTATTTGGGATTCGTAGATCTGGATGCTCATTTGCCTCTCCAGATTTGGGAAGTATCCTATCATTATTTTTTTATATAAGCTTTCTGCTCTTTTTTCTTTCTCTGCTGCTTTTGTGAATCCCCTAATGTATATGTTGGATTGCTTGATGTTGTCTCATAAATCCTATAGGCTTTTTTTCACTCTTATTCTTTGTTGTTGTTGTTGTTTCTCTGGCTGAATATTTTAAATGATCTGTCTTTGAGCTCACTGATTCTTTTTTCTGCTTGATTGAGGCTACTGTTGAAGCTCTCTATGGAATTTTCAGTCCAATCGCTACATTCTTTAGATCCAAAATATCTACCTTGTTCTTTTTTGTGGTTTCTCTACCCTCATTGAATCCCCCATTTTGCTTTTGTATTGTTTTCATGATTTGATTTAGTTATCTGTGTTCTCTTATAGCTCACTAAGCTCTGTTAAGATGATTATTTTGAACTCTTTGACAGGCAGTTCATAGATCTCCATTTCTTTTAGGGTCAGTTACTTAATTTTGTTGTTTGGTGGTGGTGTTTCCCTTATTATTCACTCACAGTCTTTGTGGCTATAGGTTGATGTCTGTGCATATGAAGAAGTAGGCACCTATTCCACATTTTACATATTGGCTTTGGGAGGGAAATCCCTCACCAGTCAGTCTATCCAAAGATTCTGGGTAGGCTCTCTGGTGGCATCTGAGGGCAGCCTTGCTCTTGTGCCCTGGTGCCTGAATCAGCAGTCAGGCAGGCTGATGGTGGGCCTAGATTCTGGGTTCATAGGAGTGAATCTGGCTGTTGCGTTTGCAGGGGTTGGCCTGAAATCTGGGTTTGTGGGGGCCAACCTGTCCCTAAGATGGGCCTTGAGCTTGAGTTCATGGAGGCCCACTTGGTGCTAAGATGGGCCTGGAGCCTGAGTTCACACAAAGCCTGGAGCCCTAGTAACAAGTCCCTGGTTACTGGGACTTGCCTGAAGCCTGTGTCTGCAGGGTTTGGCCTAGGGGTTGAGCTGCTGGGGCAGACATAGCTCTGGAGTGGATGTAGAGCATAGGGATGTTGAGTTGGTGTGGTGCTTGAATGAAGCTGAAGCCTGAGGCTATAGAGGCCTGCCTGCAGCCTGGAGCCATACGGGTTGGTCCAGCATTAGGGTGGCCCTGGATGCTCTTATCCACAGGTGCTAACCTAGAGCCTGCAATCATGAGGGCTGTTCTGGCACTGGATTTCATGGAACTAGGCCTGATGCTGGGGTCCATAGTGAAGTATGATGTTCAGTTCACTCTCCTTCCCCCACAGGGAGGGTATCTTTTTCTGTGCTGTGCAGCCCTTAGGGGAGGAGTGATATGAGTAATATGGGACTCTTTCTTACCCTCTTTAATGTTCCTTTTCTTATTTCTGTGCTATGCCCTAGTTATGTAATCTCTCACTGGGATTCTTTAGTTCTTGAGAAGGTACATTCATGCATGGATAGTTGTTCAAATTGATGTTTCTACAAGAGGTTATGTACTAAAAAATACTATTCCACCATCTTGCTGAGGTCTGCTTTTGAGGTGACTCACTTACATGGCTGGCATGTTGGTGCTGGCTGTTAGCTGGGGACTTCGGTTCCTTTCTTTGTGGATTTCTTCATGGGGCTTATTGAATGCCCTTATAAGGTGACATCTGACTGGCTTCTTTGAGAGTGAAACTAAGATGAAATATAAAAGGCATTCTATGACCTTGCCTTGGAAGTCATATATCATCACTTTTCATATATCCTATTGGTCACACAGGGTCAGCCTGATTCAGCATGCGCAAGGACTATACAAGGATGTGTAAGGATCATGAGAGGCTATCTGCAAATTACCACACATATATGTCAAAATAATGTTATAAAAGGTGTAATTAAGATTGATCTTATCTTTCTTTTTACTTTTCTATACTTTAAAAGTTTTTTATAATAAACATTATTTTGAAATTACATACAAATCAACAAAAGTATTTTTTTTCTTAAACGAGAAATTTATGTTTCACTATCCTGGAGGCTGAAGTTCAAGATCTAGGTGTCAACAGGTTTGGTTTCTCTTGAAGCTTTCTCTGTGGATTGAGATGTTTGTGTTTTCACTGTCATTGTCATCTTTTTTTTAAGTAAAAGTTATTTTTTAAAAGCTATACATAGTTCAGCGAGGAGTGAGTCAATTGTTGTTACTTTGATGTAACATAGATGCCAAGCTCAAGATCAAGGTGTCAGCAGGTTTGGTTTCTCTTGGAAGTGTCTCTGTGGATTGAGATGGCTGTGTTTTCACTGTCATCTTCTCCTACCTTTTAAGTAAAAGTTATTTTTTTAAAGCCATACATAGTCCAGAGAGGAATGAGTCAATTCCTGTTACTTTGATATGACATCGATGCATCTATGCTTTTCTCTGTTTGATGTAACTAAGGAAGGAGAATTTGTATGAGAGGAGGGATAGTTTTAAATATAGAGGAGAAGACTAGCAAGAGGTGGCCCACGGTAGAGAGTGTGGGGTAGGCATGGCAGTATTTGGGCCCCAAGGGCTAGAGACATCAAAATGGATTAAGAATATTATAAAAAGCAATGAGTGTATTATAAAGATTTTGAACTTCCAGCTGAAGACAGGCTTAATACATACCTTATCTACCTTTGTTTCCTTTTGAAACCCCATTAAAATGAGATCAAAGGGATTTTGCACAAGTGGGAGACAACCCATCTGTCATCATAGCAGAAGGCTGGAAGATTATTCTCTCAAGAGGGTAAAATATGGGATGTTTAGGCTGGGGGACCCTGGTCTCTGGATCAGGCCCACCTAAAGGCAGACATATTACACTTGAAACTGGAATATTAACTGAAAAGTTCTCCATCTCACCTATGGACAAGGCAGAAAATATAACTGCTGATAGGTTCTAGGTTTTATACCTTGTAACTTGGCCACAGAAAAAGGATTTTCTGGTTCTATGTCCTAAAAATTTGGGAAGAGAGTCATTTGGTTAGAGAATCATCCACCTGAATCACATGTTTACTCCTGGAATACTCAAATGTGGCCAAAAAAGAGAGGGACTATGATTAGCTAAGTTTGAGTCACATACTCATCTGGGCCTAGATAGGTGGGGCAGATAGGGTAGTTGAAGGTAGTGATGGAGAGTGGGAATGTCAGGCAGACAGTGTCATAGATGTCAACTATAGCTTCTCACCCTCTTCTATAGGACATGATGGCATGTAGGCAAAGGTCCATGAAGCTTAAAGCAGTCTTATGAATGTAAGAAAAAAGTCTACTTTACCGTAATTATGGTTTTTCAAAGAGCATTTTTCTATATTATTTCAATTCCTCTTAAAAAATTCATGAAACAAATATTGCCATTGTCATCTTGTCGCTTGATCATTGAGGTGAACTCATAATGGTAATATGCTGGACTCAGTCACTGTCCCTTGAGAGGATTAAGTCATTGCTGGGATGAGAAGCCATGTCTTTTGATTCTTAGTCCTATGCAATTTTTATTTTATCATGCCAGTGATCAGGATGGGATCACAAATTTGTAGATAATTGGACTGGGAAGGATATCTGGAGAGTTGCTGCTTACAGGGAATGAACTGCATTCATGTCCATAGTTTCCTAGTGTCTCACCCACAATTCCCTCAACATCAACCCCAACATGTGTAAAATTGATAGAGACTGGGAAAGTGCTGCCAAACGCAGACAGTGTGAGGAGCCATGAGGCCTACTTCTGGAATAAGACTGAAGGATTAACTTCTGGGAAGGACTTTCCATCTGTTTTCCTGATAAGATTGATTAAAACCATCTAACCAAGTTTTACACTGTATAAAAGAACCGATGAATTGTATCATCTGGCTTGGTTAATTTTAGTTCAAATTCCTTAGAGGAGTTCTAGCTCCACTATTCAGGAAAGGAATCTTCACCATAAGACTTCCTGGGGGGAAGAGCAGCTAGGAGGGCCCAGAGGTTAGCCCCACCCCGCCCCAAATGTCTGATTTTAGGTAGCAGGTGGTACATCATTTTCAGTAAACCATCTGGATATCAGTTAGACAATTTCACATGTATTTAATTTACCCTTTTGCTGAAATTATAGCATGGAACCATTATTTTTCTTTGCCAGTTCTCTTTGTCTCCTTTCCATTTCTCCCACCCTCTCCTCTTCCCACCAAGGTTACTTTCCTTTGTTATTTTTGGTATAAAGAACTTTCCTTGAATTAATTTCAAGGCTTCAGAAAAGCAGTTAAAAGAAGTTGAGTTGGAGAGAGGTATCTGATCCTCTTATTACACACATATAGCCCTATACCTGTGGAATTGAACTGAGTAAAAATGAATCTATCTTTTTGTTTGTTATTTAATGATCATCTTTACTTTTTTTTTTTTTTTTTGAGATGGAGTCTCGCTCTGTTGCCCAGGCCGGAGTGCAGTGGCATGATCTCAGCTCACTGCAACCTCCACCTCCCAGGTTCAAGTGATTCTCCTGCCTCACCCTCCCAAGTAGCTGAGACTACAGGTGTGTGCCACCATGCCTGGGTAATTTTTTGTATTTTTATTAGAGACAGGGTTTCACTATGTTAGTCAGGATGGTCTTGATCTCCTGACCTCATGATCAGCCTGCCTCAGCCTTCCAAAGTGCTGGGATTACAGGTGTAAGCCACCGTGCCTGGCTGATAGTCTTTACATTTTAATGGTGAGTATAGACCATCTTACACTGGTTATTAAGGTATTAATAATAATATTAATATTTTTAATTTTCAGTTTATGATTCTTTCTCTCCTGACTTCTTTTGGATATTTCGAATTTTCTTTATTCCAATTTTTCCCCTCAATTGGTTTGAAAGTTACGTAATCTATATCTTTTGTTTTAGTGGTTGTACTTACAAGTTTAAAATACATACTTGATTTAACAAAGTCTAATGTTAATATATTCAATCTTCTGGATAACGTACAGACCTTAGGAACTTTAAATTCTGATTTCAGTCTTACATCTTACTCCTGTTGAAAATTTTAGTTCCACTCTTTTTTTCTAAACAGCTTTGTTAAGGTATAATTGACATATGATAATCTACACATATTTAAAGTATACTGTTTGATGTCTTGACATATTTATATACCAATGAGACAATCACCACAATTTTTTAAAATTCATTTTTCTAAAAATAATTAATTCACATTCAGACATAACTGGTTGCATGTTACCAACATCTGCTAGTTTTATGTAAACTTGTTTTACTTAACGAGTTCTGCAGCTTCTGCACAACAGTAACTATGATAATCATCATTCATCAAAATCTACTAGGCATTGTGCTAAGTGCATTCATTCATTCATTCATTCATTTGAGATGGAGTCTTGCTCTGTTTCCCAGGCTAGAGTGCAGTGGTGCTATCTTGGCTCACTGCAACCTCTGCTTCCAGGGTTCAAGCGATTCTTGTGCCTCAGCCTCCGGTGTAGCTGGGATTACAGGCGCAGGTAGAGATGGGGTTTCCCCATGTTGGCCAGGCTGGTCTCAAACTCCTGGCCTCAAATGTTCTGCCCACCTTGGCCTCCCAAAGTACTGGGATTACAGGTGTGAGCTGCCATGCCTGGTCACTAAGTGCTTTCTTTACACTAATTATTTCCCATTGTTTTCTGTATTGTTTTTAATTTTTAATTATAGAAGCAATACAAGTTTGTTATAAATGAAAGTACTCAACTACAATTAGTCATTTTTGTTTTTTAAAGACCTGGAACCCTTGTTTTTTCTTCAGAGTGGATATATGTTTGTTGTCACTGCAGATATTTTCTGTGCATTTGAAAACATGTATTATTATAATAAAAATGGGGCTAAATCCGCAGTGGTTTTTTTTCAGCTCACTTTTTAAACTTACTACATCAAGATCTCCTTTCTATTTCATCCTCCTCATGGCTGCATGATGTATACAGCTTCAAATGAATGCATTGGGAACGTATTGATGAATCGCCTCTTATTTTTAGGTTCTTTTCTTCCTTTTTTTTTTTTGATATTACAAATGTCACATTATTTTTATTGGATAAAATCCTGTTGGGGAATGCATTATTTCCAACCCTCATTGCCACCCTTTGAGTTGGGTATGATCATTTCCTGTTCACAAATGAGGAATTTTATATTTAAAGCTTTAAGTGACTTACTCAGCTCTTAAGTGACTGAGTGGGGAATCAGATTCCTGGTTTCCTGTTCCTGGTGGGCAGCATTCTTACCCCTCACGACACTGCCTCTCCTACTAGTTTGGAAAATGGTTTAAAAAAAATTTTAAGTTTATTTATAGTGAAATTGGCAGGAGGATTACTGGGAATTTTCAGCAAATAGTAGCCTATGGAATTAGTACGCAGGGGACAATATTTCAGGCAATTTATATTTTCATCTGGCCCTTCAACTGAGGACTCTGATGTGAGAGCTGAGGAGTTATTTATAGCAGGTGACTTTTGAGTACCCTAGGGAGATTGTGAAATAGCTGTCTGTCACAGGCAGCTAGGAACTGCTTGCCCACTTTTTTTTTTATTCTGAAAGAAAGGATACAGACCATCTGGGCCAGTAATTTGGGTCCAAAATCGGACTTATGTTTATTTTACTTAATAAATGTGTTTTTGAATAGTATGAGTTGAATTTTGGTTGGTTGAATGCCATTTTTAGTGCACCAGGGGTGCACACATTTCTTGTAATCCTTTAATGAGTAACTTTCTAAAACAAAGAATGCTTTGGTAATGTGAATAAATTTCCCTTAATTTATATTGAATATAATTTATTATTTGCTCTGTGAAGCAGGGAATGTCGTGCTCAGTTGTTTGTGTTTTAGAATGTGTTGGCTGGTGTAGCCATATTGGTTAACAGTATCGTAGAATATATATAGTATTAAAAATATAGACAGATATATTTCAACCTCTCACCACAAAGTCCCGAATCAAACTATGTGGTGAAGCCATGTCATTCAGAAGAGGGGGGTATAGATAAAATTCCATGCCAGGAGGAGGGTATCTGTAGACACTCAGTGCCTCTTGTCCTATTTAGATAGTGGGCCCTATTCCTTCCTCAGATGGTATGTGGAAGAGGTGGCTCTTCAGTTACCAAGGCCACAGTGCAGAAAATAAGGTAGAAACAAGTGAGAAACTGACAGACCTTTTTTTCACCAGTACCATTCCATGCTGTGAAAGTATAATAAAATGTTTTTAGTCCAACCTTAACATTTTTGTTCTTAATAGCACATCAGTTCACATTTGCTCATTAAAAAAATTGTTTTTACCCAATCAGCAATTGATTCCATGGCTTCAGTGATCTTTAGAGATTATGGAAATCTTTAGAGTTCAATTGCTTCCATGGCTTCAGTGATGTTTAGAGTTCATCAAAATTGTGGTATGTGCCGATAATAAGGACTAACTGGGGACGAATAGACTCTAACTTTTAACTTTGACTAATTTTAATCAGTTGGATTTAAGATACTTTGGTTTTTTTTTTAAAATAATGATTCTACATGGAAAAAAGCTAACATTTTTAACATAAATAATTTCTTAAATATGCCTGGTGGGATATAATGCTGAAATAAATGTTAATGCCTCTCATATCAGAATCTTGATCCTCAAAGTGAACATTTCTCAGACGTTTTAAGTTCATAACTTTGCATTGCTTTTAGGTCATTTTTGGAAAAATAACTGGAAATATAGAGCATTAAAGGTAAACAAAACCAGACACTAATTAAAGTGGTAAGGACAGATTTTAATTAGTTATAACTATTATAATGGGGAAAACAGTCCAGTGTGAACTGAGCTCAACTTTGATTTGTACAGAAGTGACTAGGCATTTTTAAAGGAGAACAAGGGAGTGGGGATGAGACAAGAAGGGCCTCAATAGAGTCGGGAAAGTGAAAAATTACAAAGAGTTGGTCATTGTAAATGCAATTAAGCCAGCTGTGTCTGCTGGCTAGAAGTTATTGAGGTTAGGATTCTGTCTTTCCAGAGAGACTGGGGAGCAGAGGCCTTATCCTCTGGTGTTGACTGGAGCAAACAATAAATTTTTTTGGCAGCCTTGAGATCTCTCCAGCAGGCACTTTGAGTGGGACTAGAGTCATCTTAGGATGTGGCCTTGAGCTATTAAAAATTGTATTAGAGTTTGTTCAAGTCTTTATAGGCCAGGATTGAGGCCTAGTTGGAAAAAGAGCTCAGAGGAGCCTGGCTAGAGTTTAGTCAAGGAAAGAATCTTTGTCAATTGTAAATGAGTAACTTTGTAATCCCAATACTCTCAATTTTGGAAATTTATACAATGGAAATAAAAGCACTAGCAACTAAGGATACATGTACCAGGATGTTTAGTGCACTGTTCATAGAAGCCAAAACCGGGAACATTTTGAATATTCAGATAATGAATAAACTATGATATAACTATACTGCAGAGTAGAATGCAACTATTAAAAAGAATAAATCAAATCTATATGATTGATTTTGGAGCCAATATAAACGACCATAATACATTATTAAGAGAAAAATCAATTTATAGAGTAATGAGGTTTTGAAAGCTGTGTTTGAAAATAGGATCCCATACATATATATATATATAGGAGATACCTTTTTCTATCCCATATTGCATTTTGATACAGGATAGAGAAAGATGTGTGTTATCTCAGTGAAATGAGAATGGCTGGGAAAGAGGATTATTACATTTTTCTTTATGTATATGTCTGTACTCTTCAACTTGCTACAGTGGCCATGCATTGTTTTTTAGATTTAAATATCTTATAAAACACACAGGAGTTCCTGCTTGTCTTATTTATAAAAGGAAACAAGACTGTGATTCAATGTGATAATGTGAGTATTCTGACCATTGTATATAAGTCTAAAAAGATTTACAGGAATTCAAATACCTCTCAAACTTCAATGTTTAGGTTGATAATTTTCAAGTGTGGCAGTCCATGCTCCTCTGCATTGATTTCTCACTGCCCTGTGTTTATTTCCACCAACCAAGAAGCTTTATTTAGCTTTACACCGCTTATGGTCTATATTAAAAAATCAACAACCACCCCTCAGTTCCAATCCCTCGCGTCTCCATTTGAGAAGTTTTACCCCAACCTAAATTGATCTATTACTTTTTATTAACGAGAGTGGCAATCACAGAGATGAGCTTTGAGAAATCTCCTTTTTTAATTAAAACATTAGGGAAAACTGGAAATTTCCCTATCACTTACTTACTTACTTATTTATTTATTTGAGACACAGTCTTGCTCTGTCGCCCAGGCTGAAGTGCAGTGGCACAATCTCGGCTCATTGTGACCTCCACCTCCTGGGTTCAAGTGATTCTCCTGCCTCAGCCACCAGAATAGCTGGGATTACAAATGCCTGCCACCATACTTGGCTAAGTTTTGTATTTTTAGTAGAGGCAGGGTTTCACCACATTAGCCAGGCTGGTCTCAAACTCGTGAGCTCAAGTGATCTACCCGCCTTGGCCTCCCAAAGTGCTGGGATTACAGGTGTGAGTCACCATGCCCAGCCCTTACCACTTTTTAAAATGTGTTTCTGAAGGTGTTTTCTTAGTTTATACCTTATGATCTACAAATGAGAAATTCTGGAGCAATAATGTTAGATCCTCATTCCTCAGCAGATTCTTAACTCTGCTGTGGATTTCCAGGAAGTTGTAAGAATATTTTATCCAAAGGTTTTCTACACACAAAGTTACAAGTAATACTGAGACTGCAGCCAAAAGGTTGAGCAAATACAGTGTAAGTAAGTCATGGTGCTATTTAAGAAATGTATGAAAAAGGGAGTGATACTTCAGAAAAGGACATGGGAAAACGGAAATGAGGTTAAAAGGCCAGGTCTCACAGAGTTATAACTGAGAGGCTGTGATGGCTGAATTAAAACTTGAGCAAGGAGTTTGGCACTAAGGCTGGAAAATAGGACTTGTAGTTAGCTAGCTGGGTTTGGATAATCTGGTAATTAAAGTGAAGAGCAAAAGCGATTAACTGGAACATGGACATTGTTTAGAACTATGCACAACGTTGAGCAGATGGATTTGGTGTCAAGTTAACGTCCCTATTTTATAATTACAGCCATCATGTAAAAATTCATTCACTTGGAAAGAGAAAGAAAAAAAGAAAAGAAGAAAGAAAGTGAGCATCATTCTCCAGCCAGGGCTAGTGGGCTGCCATGTGAACCCAGGACAGCTCAGTGGACTCAAAAGGAGACCTGTGTTGACTGTTGATTTAGAGTGAGGCTCTGATGCAAAGATGAGGAGAAGAGGCAGAAGAAGTCTAGAGTTCGCATTTGAAAACAAGAGGATGGAGAGATTTTTCTTTTTCTTCTTCTTTTTTTTTTTTTTTTGAGACAGAGTCTTGGTCTTTCTCCCAGGCTGGAGTGCAGTGGTGCAATCGGCTCACTGCAACCCACGCCTCCTGGGTTCAGGCGATTCTCCTGTCTCAGCCTCCCAAATGGCTGGAACTACATACGGGCACCACCACAGCCCGGCTAATTTTTGTGTTTTTAGTAGAGACAGGGTTTCACCATATTGGTCAGACTGGTCTCAAACTCCTGGCCTCAGGTGATTCACTGCCTCGGCCTCCCAAAGTGCTGGGATTACAGGCATGAGCCACCGCACCCGGCCAGATGTAGAGTTTCTAACTTCACTTTTCCTGTGATTCTTATGAAAATCACACATTTCGAGGAAAAGAATTTAAATACTTACTTTGTGTCATTTATTCCTGAATCAGTTTTGTACTTTTGCTTTGAAAGAACAACTATGGGCCAGGCACGGTGGCTCACGCCTGTAATCCTAGCACTTTGGGAGGCCAAGGTGGGTGGATCACCTGAGTCAGGAGTTCAAGACCAGCTTGGCCATCATGGTGAAACCCCATCTTGTTAAAAAAAAACAAAAAAACAAAAACAAAAAAAACAGCTATGCTGATGCTTGAATAGAAAGGAAATCATAAATCTGAAAATTGTCCTTATAGTATTCTCTGCACACTCAAATGATTCTCAGAAAATCACACAGAGCTTCCCTCAGGACTTTTATTTATTTATTTATTTTACTATAAGAAACTCTTTTCAAGAATGAAAAGAATCCTAGAATCAGCAGTGGCATTTCAGAAGATCTAGATTCAGGTTAACTTTACCACTCATCTGCAGTTTCCAGGGGTGAGATCCTCAAAAATGAATGAAAGTTGCTGTCAAATCAAGGTTTTGAAATAAAAATAATCAGGGGAGAAAGTTTTATGTAAGTAATTATGCTAAACAAGGTGTTTTGTGGCATGAATGCTAAATTTTCCTTCTTATCTTTTACTGAATCCAGCTTCAGCTAGAAATCTAGGCCAGTTTAAGAAGATGATTAGATTGATGGAAAGTGTTAAGCGAAAAAAACTGCCATAAAGGTAAATTTAAGTGAATTATAGTAAATAAATGAGATTATACTAAAGCTAGTATGTTTTTAAAAGTGAATGAATTTTAATAAAAAGAAAAGAGAAGAGATAAAAGACAGGGAAAAGAAACAGAACTGAAAGGGGAAGACTATTGTTAATCTGGACCAATTTGTCTGGAAATTTGGGAGTTTCTGCAGGATGCTGAAGAAAGGTGGCCCACAGAGGCTGGGGCGTAGAGGTGCCTCCTGTGGACCCTCCTCTGGTAGAGGCTGTCTACTCCTTCATTCTTTTTATCTGTGCATGTGCAAACCTCACTTTACTGTGCTGTGCTCTATTATGCTTCACAGATACTAAGTTTTTTTACAAATTGAAAGTTTACAGCAACCCTGCATCAAGCAAGCCTATTAGAGTCATTTTTCCATTAGCATGCATTCACTTAATTTCTCTTGTCACATTTTAGTAATTCTTGCAATATTAAAACTTTTAAATTATTATATTTAGATGGAGTCTCACTCTGTCACCCAGGCTGGAGTGCAGTGGCCAATCACAGCTCACTGCAGCCTTGACTTCCCCTGCTCAATCGATCCTCCCACCTCAGCTACCTGAGTAGCTGGGATTACAGGGACATGCCACCACAACCAGGTGATTTCTTTTCTTACATTTTGAAAAGATGGGGTTTCACTATGTTGCCCACGTTAGTCTTGAACTCCTAGGCCTCGGCAATTCTTCTACCTAGGCCTCTCAAAGTATTAAACATGTGAGCCACCATAAGCCAGCCTGTGATCGGTGATCTTTGCTGTTACTACAGTAATTGTTTTGGGGCACCCCAAACCACACCCATATAAAACGGCAAACTTAATAAAAGCAATAGGTGTTCTGACTGCTCTACCAATTGGCCATTTCCCCAACTCTCTTCCTCTCCTCTGGCCTCCCTATTCCCTGAGACACAGCAATATTAAAATTAGGCCAATTAATAACCCTACAATGGCCTCTAAGTGTTCAAGTGAAAGAGTCACAATTTCCTCACTTTAGATTGAAAGCTGGACATGATGAAGCTTAGTGAGGAAGGCATGGTGAAAGCCAAGTCTCTTGTGCCAAACAGCCAAACTGTAATTACAAAGGAAAAGTTATTTAAGGAAATTAAAAGGGCTACTCCATTGAATGCATAGATGACAGGAAAGCAAACAGCCTTATTGCTAATACAAAGAAAGTTTTAGTGGCCTGGACAGAAGATCAAACTAGCCACAATATTCCCTTCAGCCAAAGCTTAATCCAGAGCAAAGTCCTAATTCTCTTCAATTCTTGGAAGGCTGAGAGACGGGAGGAAGCCACAGATGATAAGTTTAAAGCTGGCAGAAGTTTGATTGACAAGGTTTAAGGAATGACACCATCTTTATAATGTAAAAGTACAAGGTGGAAGGCCGAAGCAGGAGGATTGCTTGAGCCCGGGAGTTTGAGGCTACAGTGAGCTATGATCACACCACTGTACTCTAGCCTGGGCAACAGAGCAAGACCCTGTGTCAAACATAAGTAAATAAACACGTTAATAAGTAAAATACAAGATGAAACAATAAGTGCTGATGGAGAAACTGCAGCAAGTTATCCACAAGTCCTAGCTAAGATCACTGGTGAAGGTGGCTGCACTAGACAACAGATTTTCCATGTAGATGAACAATCCTTAACTGGAAGAAGATGCCATCTAGGACTTTCATAGCCAGAAATAAGTCAGTGTCTCGCTTCAAAGCATCCTATGACAGGCTGACTCTTGTTAGGGGCTAATGCAGCTGGTGACTTTAAGTTGAACCCAATACTCATTTGCCAATCTGAAAATCCTAGGGCCCTTAAGAATCATGCTAAATCTATTCTACTTTTGCTCTATAAATGGAACAACAAAACCTGGATAACAGCACATTTGTCTATAGCATGGTGTACTGAATATTTTAACCCCATTGCTGAGACTTACTGCTCAGAAAAAAAAAGATTCCTTCTTACTGCTCATTGACATTGCAGCTGGTCACGCAAGAGCTCTAATGTAGATGTGCAAAGAGATGAATGTTGTTTTCATTCCTGCTAACACAACATTCATTCTGCAGCTCATGGATCAAGGACTAATTCCAACTTTCAAGTCTTATTATTTAAGAGATACGTTTCATAAGGCTACAGCCACCCTAGACAGTGATTCCTCTAATGGATGTGAGCAGAGTAAATTGAAAGGAGCAGAATAAATTAAAACCCTTCTGGAAAGGATTCATTATTCTAGGTGCCATCAAGAACATTCGTGATTCATGGGAGGAGGTCCAATTATTGATATTAACAGGAGTTTGAAAGAAGTTGATTCCAACTGTCATGCCTGTAATCCCAGCACTTTGGGAGGCCAAGGTGGGCAGATCACCTGAGGTCAGGAATTCGAGACCAGCCTGGCCAACATGGCAAAACCCCATCTCTACTAAAAATACAAAAATTAGCCTGGCACGGTGGTGGGTGCCTGTAGTCCCAGCTACTTAGGAGGCTGAGGTAGGAGAAACGCTTGAATCCAGGAGACAGAGGTTGCAGTGAGCTAAGATCGCACCACTGCACTCCAGCCTGGGTGACAGAGCGAGACTCAATCTCAAAAAAAAAAAGATTTCTGTGGAGGAAGTAACTGCAGATGTGGGGGAAACAGACATAATGCTATTGCACACCTCATAGACTACAGTATACTGTAAACATACTTTTATACTGGGAAATAAAAAAATTTGTGTGACCCAGGTTTAATTAGAAAAGGATGAGCAAGTCTAGGAAAACTTCTATGGCTGCTGACTTATTCTGGGGAGGTAAATGCTCAGGGTTTAAAGTCAGACGGACCTGGGTTTACATCTCGCTTTGCTGCTTACTAGTTGCTGGCAGGCTAGTTAACCTCACAAAAAGTCATCTAGGGGTAATAATTGCATCTCCTTAGATTATTACTGTGAGAATAAATGAGTGTTTTGCACAGATGTTAGCTTGTTATAAGTAACATACTATATATATATAAATTCTACTTGGTATTATATATAATAATTACCATTACTTATATATGCCTTTCTACATGTTTCTCTTTTCTCCCAGAGAGATTGAGAGCAGAGATTTTCATCAGGTAGTTTGATAAATCCCTAAATACAATGCACATTGAACGCAGGCACTATATTTTTTTTCAGTTACCAACATTGATTTGTTTCATTCAGGAGCTTTAGAGGTTACAAACTCTACTCTCTGATGCTTTCAAAATTTTTCTTTCTTTTTGTTGCAATTAACTGACTGGGTGCTTATTCTGGCCCACACATAGTTCAAAGGGAATAAAGAGGGAGGAACGAGAAGGGTAGAGAAAACTTGCCATGATTTTTAGACAAGCGTTGTAAGAGAAAGAAGCAGAAAAGGTATCAAAAAAGTGTATGTGTCTGAAAAAGAGATTGCACAAGGTAGAATTTACTGAGCTGAAGGAATATAAGAGAATGTTGCATACAAAGTCTCCTGAAAAGAAAGGAAGGGAGAGATGAGATGAGACACGTTAACAGCAGGTTTCGCATCCCCAACTTGAGGCAGCTTGTGTGGAATTTGGCATAGGGCAAGTGGACCCACAGCTTCAGGAGGGAGCTGCTAGCAGGGAAAGTTGCACTATCTGACAATGCGTGTGTCTTTTGGGAATTTCTGCCTAAGGGCATGGCTCAGATAGGCACAAAGGCCCATTGCGACCTCCCTGAGAAACAGAATAAGAGGTGCTCAGGCTCTTCCCCACCTTCCTGTATCCTTGGAACCTTTCAGACATTTGCTGTCAAATATTGGGTCCAGGACCAGAAAGTTAAAGAAGCAGGATTTGGGAAGAAGTGACGGGTTTTGCTAATGAATGATGAAGTGTTTTTTTTTCTTTCTCTCTCAGTGTAGATGATTTGGCTTTTTCTCCTTGCATATAGGATTAAAGTACTTAAGTGTCTTTGTAAGTCCAGTATCTCTTTTCTTTTCTTAAGAAAAAGAACTCATACATTTTCATTATAGAAACAGCAGATAAATGGTGATGAGCATAAAGAAGGAGGAAATCTATATGACCCGCAACTCCCCAAAATAACCACTATTAAAAATTTGATGTACAATGTTTCAGATTTTTAATATATTCACATATTTTCTTAGAAAAATGGGATTGTACTGAATAAACTTTTGTAACTTGTATTTCTTACTTGATCGGTGCTGAATAGTTTTCCATGTTACTAATATGCTTCAACATTATTACTATCTTTTGAGACAGAGTCTCGCTCTGTCACCCAGGCTGGAGTGCAGTGGCGAAATCTCAGCTCACGGCAACCTCTGCCTTTCAGGTTCAAGTGATTCTCCTGCCTCAGCTTCCTGAGTAGCTGGGACTACAGGCGCATGCCACCATGCCCGGCTAAGTTTTGTATTTGTATTTTGTGTAATTTTTGTATTTTTAGTAGAGACAGGGTTTCACCATATTGGCTAGGATGGTCTTGATCTCCTGACCTCGTGATCCACCCACTCGGCCTCTGAAAGTGCTGAGATTACAGGCATAAGCCACTGCGCCCAGCCACTTCATCATTATTTTATAATGATTGCATAGTGCTATATCTTATGAATATGTTTTAATTTATTCAACTAGTTTCAGCACATAGATTGTTTCTAATTTTTTCCTAGTATAAGTAATGCTGTATGAAATTCCTTATACATACGCAATCTATATTCTTTTCTTGGAATATATTTCTAGAACAGGAATGCTGAGTTAAAGGGTATTCACATTTTAAAAAGCTTTTGATATACATTACAAAATTATCTTCCTCCCATGTTGTACAATTTATACTCTTACCAGTAGAGTATGAAGGTGCCATTTTCCAAACCTCCTGCCAACATTGGGAATTTTCATTTGTTCATCTTTGTCAAGTTTATGGATAATAAGTGGTATCTTATCATTGTTTAATTTGTACTCCTTTTTAGGGAATATGAATTTTTCATGTGTATATTTGTCATTTATATTTCTTCCCTTGTAAACTAGTTATTAATATCCAGTTGTTAATTGTGAATGCTATTTATATGTTAAGCTATTAACCCTTTACCATATGTATTTCACTTTTTTTTTTTCTGAGACAGAGTTTCTGTCACCCAGGCTATAGTGCAGTGGTGTGATCTCAGCTCACTGCTACCTCTGTCTGCCAGGTTCAAGTGATTCTCCTGCCTCAGCCTCCCGAGTAGCTGGGACTACAGGTACGTGCCACTATGCCTGGCTAATTTTTGTATTTTTTAGTAAAGATGGGGTTTCACCATATTGGACAGGCTGGTCTCAAACTCCTGACCTCATGATCCATCCTCCTCAGCCTCCCAAAGTGCTGGGATCACAGGTGTGAGCCACTGTGCCCAGCCATATTTCACTTTTTAATCTCATTTTGTTATTTGTAAGTTGATTTTGATTACAGTTTGTTATATTTTACATATATAAGTTTTATATTTTATGGTTTAAATACTGAACTTTTTTCTTTATAGTTCCGTTATGATTGTGATTAAAACATTTTCATGATAAAAGTATTTAATCATGATTAAAATAATTTTAAGATTATAAAACCAGTAGAATGATTTTCTTCAAGCTTGTATGTAATTTTTTTTTTTTTTTTTGAGATGGAGTCTCATTCTGTCACCCAGGCTGAGTGCAGTGGCGCGATCTTGTCTCACTGCAACCTCTGCATCCTGGGCTCAAGCGATTCCCCTGTCTCACCTTCCCTAGTAGCTGGGACTACAGGTGCTCGCCACCACACCCAGCTAATTTTTTATAGTTTTGGTAGAGAAGGGTGTTTCACCATGTTGGCCAGGCTGGTCTTGAACTCCTGACCTCAGATGATCAGCCCATCTCAGCCTCCCAAATTACTAGGATTACAGGCATGAGCCACCAAGCTGTCTGTATGTTGTTTCTACATTTAACTCTTTAGTCCTCTATGCTTTTACTTTGTGTATGGCATGAAGTAATGATGGCATCTTTATTTTTCTAATAGTTAATGATTTCATCTGTTATTGAATAGTTCATTCTTTTCCCACTGGGTTTAAATACCATATTTAACAAATGCAATAAACATTTTACTGTAGTATTTCTATGTATATTTCTGGGCTTTTGGCTCTTTTCCATTGCTCTAGTGCTTTTGGCACCAGTACCAAACTTTAAATTCTCGTTATTTTTAGCCTATCTCATACCTAATATCTCCCTTGTGTGTGTGTGTGTGTGTGTTTTAATTTTCTTTACCATCCTCAGTTTTTTATTCTTTTAAATAAACTTTAGGATTTGTTTTTTGACCTATTTGAGAAATTTCTTTGGGATTTTAAGCAAAATTTGATTATATTTATAAATTAATCTGGGGGAGAATGAATATATTTACAATGTTAAGTTTTCCATTAGAGAAAAATTATATAACTCCCCATTTATCAAACTGATTTTTCATTTTCTCAGTAAATTGTATATATATTTTATATAGTTTATTCACTTTTTAAAAAAAAATATTTTTTTTTTAGTATTCAGCTGGGTGCAGGTGGGCTGAGACTGAAAAGGGTGTCAGCCGGTTATTCACTTTTTTAATTCCTAGAAATGTTGTTGCTATTATAAATAATAATATAAATCAGAATTATTTTCTATTTTATTTTCTAAGTTTTAGGTAGTCCTATGGAAAATTTCATATAATTGCATATAATTGTTCTGTGGCCAAAACAATTTTATATACTTATTTTATATATTTTTTGTGTATTCGTAACTGTTCACCTCACTTTTTAATTACTTACAAGCAAATTTTAGTTTATTCTACTGAGAAGATGAACATTACTCAATCTGCAGGTTGAATATTTTCATCTCCATTTTTCTCATAAAATTCTTCTTTAGTTTCTTTTTCTTGCGTGGTTGCAATGGCTCAAATGTCTAGACCAGTGCTAAATGCATGGTAGTGATAATGTGCATCCTTTTCTTGTTTCTGATTTTAGCATGAATACTTCTAGTAGTTTATCGTTAAGTTTGATGCCTGTGTGTGATTTGAGATGCAGTATCATGTGAAAAACAAGTCTTTTAACTTTGTTTTATTAATTAAAAAATTGATATTGAATTTTATTGAATGACTTTTCAAGATTATTGTGGCAATCCAAAAGTTCTTCTCTGTTGCCCAGGCTGGAGTGCAGTAGTGTGATCATAGCTCACTGCAGCTTTGAATCCCTGGGCTCAACCAATTATCCTGCCTTAGCCTCCCAAGTTGGTAGGACTGCAAGCATCTGCCATCACACTAGGCTTTTTTTTTTTTTTTTTTTTTTTTTTTTTTATGATAGAGATGGGGTCTTGCTATGTTGACCCTGCTAATCTCAAACTCCTGGCTTCAAGTGATCCTGCCATTTTGGCCTCCCAAAGCACTGGAATTACAGGGGTGAGCTACTATGCCCAGCCTTATTTTCTACATCTTTAGAGTAACTATGTTTACATATGAAGTTAGTCTGTGGTTTTCTTTATTATGCTTTATCATTTTTTTTAAGTTGGGGTATTATGTTAGCTTTCTGTTACTTTTGTACACGTAAACACTTCATATACCATGGGAATTCATTGTGCTTGAAGCTCAGGGAGAACGTGATTGTGTAAGTAATCTGGACTAAAAGCTTTATTTGGAAATAATTTCTTATTAACTTTTACATTTTTTCCATGATTACTGATTTGTGTTTTGACTTCTTCTTGGGTCAGTTTGCTTCTGATTATTATTTTGGCTATGTCTCCCAATATTTGACATGTGGTATTCTCATCATTGAAACCTTCTAAGCATTCATTCTGTAGTTGTGGTTTTAATTTATTCTCCAATCAATGACCAAAAAAAAAAAAAAAAAAGACTCTGAAGTTTCCCTGAGAGTTTGGGGTCTTTTTGACTTATACCTTTGCAATTAATGTATAGTTTTATTACAGTGTGATCATAGAATATGGCCAATTTCTTTTGGAAAGAAATTACTTAATTTTTGGGGGTAGCCTAATATAAAATCAAGTTTTGCAAATGTTTCTTATATTTTTTCTTAATGGGCTAGACAGAAGATCCTTCTCTTTAATTATTCATTTATTCATTGAGCACTGTTTCCACCACGTGTCTCATACATGCCAGGCATCGTATTAGGCATTGTAGGATATATAATGAATAAGTCATACTCTGGTTTCTCTTCAGATCATATAAATCTTTCGACTATTACTAAAATGAATAAGTCATAAGCTTTCTCTTAGGTTGATAAAGTTTGTATGGAACATAGACACATGTAGACCTAATTATAATACAGAAAGAAATGCAACCGCAGCAAAATGTACAAAAGCAGCAGCCAGCTAGAGTGGGAGTCAAGCACGATCGTAGGTTCTGGGAATACAAAGTTGCCTAAGATGGCCCCAAGAGGCTTTCAGTCCTAAAGTGTAAGACATACGTTGAGAGCAGAGACAGGCTTTTTGGAGGCAAGGTGATGAATTAGGAAATCACAGTGGACCTTCAGTAATAAACCAGAACATATGAGGGATGTTAAGAGTGCAACATGAGAAGGGAAGATTTTTACACTTAAGGGGCAGATAGCAGAAGAGAAGTCCAGACCAGAGGATAAAGGAGATAGTAGTAAAATTTTATAGAAACCATGGGAGAGCTTTGCAAGGGGTGCTTGGTCAGTTGGGTAAAATAAAGCCAAAAGATCAAGTAAGATAAAAGCAAGAAAGTGTCAGTTGCCCTTGGTCTTTGGGGACTTGAGCAGTTTCAGTGAAGTCGGGGACAAAAAGCCAAGGCATAAGCAGGTTGAGACCAAATGGGATGTGAGATAGTGGAGATACGTATTTTTTTCAGGAGCTTAGTTGTAGAGGAAATGCAGGAGGTAGAACAGTAATTAAAAGAGCAAAAGATCAAAAAGATCGTTGTTAAGATATAAAGACAATGTGAGAATGTGAGAGTGTTTAGCTAATGAGGAGTGTGAGCTGAGAGGGAGAGAAGGCATGGTGGTTGTTCAGAGTCCTAAACAGGTGGGAGGCACAGGATAAGACACAAAACCCAGGCAGGAAGTGGCCTCTTGACAGGAAGACGGAACCTCTTCTTGAGTCAAAGGCAATGCTTGGAACTGGTAGGGAGTATGGGCAGAAAGATGGGATCTCCTCATTTCTTTGCAAGGCTGTGTCATTGTAGAACCTTTGGTCACACTCCTGGACTCTGACTGAAAGGGCCCTGGGTCTTGGCCTCTGTGTTAACAGTTTGCTTCATAGGAAGGATTTAGGATCCATCCCTTCCTCTCCTGGCTATAGAACTAGAAAAGAGCCGGGCGCGGTGGCTTATGCCTGTAATCCCAGCACTTTGGGAGGCCAAGGCAGATGGATCACAAGGTCAGGAGATCGAGACCACCCTGGCTAACATGGTGAAACCCCATCTCCACTAAAAATAAAAAAAAAATAAAAAAATAAAAAAAACTAGCTGCCCATGGTGGCATGTGCCTGTAGTCCCAGCTACTCAAGAGGCTGAGGCAGGAGAATCACTTGAACCCAGGAGGTAGAGGTTGCAGTGAGCCAAGATCGCACCACTGCACTCCAGCCTGGGGCGACAGAGTGAGACTCCATCTCAAAAAAAAAAAAAAAAAAAACAGAACTAGAAAATAATCTCTACACCAGTGGTCCCCAACCTATTTGGCACCAGGGATGGAAGACAGTTTTTCCACAGACTGGGAGTCGGGGGATGGGGATGGTTTCAGGATGAAACTGTTCCACCTCGGATCATCAGGCATTAGACTCTCATAAGGAGTGTGCAATCTAGATCCCTCGCATGCATAGTTCACAATAGGGCTCATGTTCCTATGGGACTCTAATGCCACAGCTGTTCTGATAGGAGGCAGGGTTCAGGTGGTCGTGCTCACTTGCTTGCTGCTCACCTCCTACTGTGCAGCCTGGCCCCTTAACAGACCACGGACAGGTACCTGTCCATGGCATGGGGGTTGGGGAGTCCTGCTCTGTACTTATGACATAGTTTGGATGTTGTCCCCACCCAAATCTCATGTTGAGATGTAATCCCCAATGTTGGAGGTAGGGCCTGGTGGGAGGTGATTGGATCATGGGGTCAGATTTCTCATTAATGATTTGGTACCATCCTCTTGGTGCTGTTCTCATAACAGTGAGTGAGTTTTTTGGTTTTTTGTTTGTTTTGAGACAGAGTCTCATTCTGTTGCCCCGGCTGGAGTTCAGTGGTGTGATCTCAGCTCACTGCAACCTCTGCCTCTGCCTCTGCCTCCCAGGTTCAAGTGATTCTTCTGTCTCAGCCTCCCGAGTAGCTGGGATTACATGCCACCATGCCTGGCTAATTTTTGTATTTTTAGTAGAGACCAGGCTTCTCCATGTTGGCCTGGGTGGTCTTGAACTCCTCACCTCAGGTGATCCACCCATCTCAGCCTCCCAAAGTGCTGGGATTATAGGCTTAAGACACCCCCCCTCCCCCAGCCAATAGTGAATTCTGGCAAGTACTGGTCATTTAAAAGAGCCCCTCTCTGTCTTGGTTCTGCTGCAGCCATGTGACACATCTCCCCTTTTTCCTTCCACCATGATTGTAAATTTCATGAGGCTTCCCTAGAAGTCAAGGACATACCAGTATCATGATTCCTGTACAGCCTGCAGAACCGTGAGCCAATTAAACCCCTTTTCTTTATATAAATTACCCAGTCTCAAGTATTTATAGCAATGTGAGAATGGACTAATACAACTTACCTTTCCTGAGGCTGTTGTCTCTGTTGGACATTGCAGAGTTTCTAGAAGTCTCTCTTTTTTTATGTGGCATGCAATGGATCATCAGAATCATTAACCCAGTCCATTGTAAATAAAGTGACTGATGGATGCCATCGGATCACAAAAGTTCACATTACTGTAAATACAAGGGGATAAGTAAATCAAAATAATGTTTCATATCCTCAATAGGCCTCTTTTTCTGTTTCTGATTGAAGATTGTCACATCAACACATAAGCAAAAATACCTGAGAAGGTAACATGTATTTTAGTGCATTGCATTTTTATATCTGAAGTTCACTTCTATTACTAAGTTCAAATGCTGAGAAAGGGATTTGTTTTTACAGAATTTTCCCATTTGCTCTTTGGGCTCTCACAAGTTGACAACAAATTACTCCCCTGATAGTATGGTGAGACTGAGGGTTTTTTGTCTTTTTCTATTATTCTAGAAAACACTGTATCTTCTGTAAGGAGGGAAACTTCTGGTTTGATTAACACTGTAAATAATTACGAGACAAAGCCTAAATATAAAAGATTACTCACACTTGCGCTTATATTGAGTAAGATATCGCGTATTAAAAATCAGGGTCGATAGTTTAACAGGCTCATTATGGTTCAGAAATCCCCTGGGGGACTTTAACCATCTTTTTTAGGTGTTCACTTTGCCAAATAGGCTGCCTCTGTGTCATATCTCTACCTGAAGGGCGGGCTCAGACACTGATTTGGGGAAGCGGCACCCTTACTATACCAAGAAGTCAGACACCAAAGGTCGGACACTATGCAAAGTCAAATACTCCAAGGGCTTTCCTGGGAAAAGAGGATGAAAAGGGAAGGGTGGGAACACCAGCTCGGGTGAGACATATGAATCCAACAAAACGTCAGGGATGGTTTGCCACGTTTGTGAGCAGGACAGAAAACGGCAGTTTGGTCCCAAGTTCCCAGCACACCAAAGGGGGCAGCAGCGCGCGTCTGTAAAGTGTGTTGTAAACTTGGTGATAATTTCTGTTTGCATTCACACTCGCTGATAATCTCAACTGCTTGAAGCAATCCAACAGATAGCCATGCGGAAGTTCGGTCTTAAACTAGCTGAAATCACTTCCACGAGCTCTTTAGATAAAGCTGCCTTTGATAGTCTTCATTCACCCCGCCCATATTTGCTCCTCAGCGTTCCCTGGCTCAGGAGCCCCGGACTTTGAAATCTAACCTAAGCATTCTCAGATGGTGAGAGTCTGCCTGCCCCAGTCCCAGCCACTTAGTCAGGCTTGTGGCTCATCTAACAAACTGGAGCCTGGGATTCCGAGAAAACGAAACCAAGCAGTTGTTGTGCTCCGGGGTCACCTGGAACACAGAACAACTTCCACCTGCTGTCCGAGTTCCCGATCCTCTCTCTTGCTGTTCGAGATCCCCAGTGAAAACCTGAGAGAGCATGGAGCCCGCCGGCCTCCCCGCCTCCCCTGCGCACACACACGTTTAACTTTCCACTTGTAGCGACCTGCCCTCCAGTGTGACTTATCAGCTGTTTGGCTTTTGTCACTAAAGGAAAACAAATTGTGGAATGTCCTGCTCTGCAGGCTCATGAGATGGCTGAGCCAACTCAGGGGTTATGAGGCAGTTTGTGAGTGAGGAGAAGAATGATCTTCAGTTTCTGACCTCCTGGCACAGTGGCAGGCGGTATTTATCAGGAGGTGCATGTGACTGGTTAAGACTCAGAGCCCCAGCCTGAAGGAAACAGCTGCTCTCGGAGTGCTCCGGCACTTGGCAGCTGGACAGGCAGAGTGCTGATGTGAAAAATACCGCGACAAAACCACCCCAGTAAGTAACTGGAGAACTTTCCTCTCTCTCTCTCTCTCTTTCATTCTCTCTCTGTGTGTGTGTGTGTGTGTGTGTGTTTGTGTGTGTGTTGCAAGCCACCAACAACTTTTGATTTTGATTTGGTTTCCCTCTGGCATGATAGAAGGAGATATTTTATTTGTACCTGTTAACAGCCATTGGTGTTTTTATAGCCCTTTTTTAGAAGCTGTTATTTTCGGCAGTGGTGTCATAACTTTGAGGATGAACAGGGCATATGGGTTCATACCTGTCTAGGAAACAGCAGGTTTGTTTCCCAGTGTTGAAGACTTTTCTGGTCCATGGTGTTTAGATTCAAAGCCAAGATTGAGGTTATGAAGTAGAGAATTCATTGAAGTGAGTTGATGACTAGATTTGATTTTAATCTGTTTCTACCACTGAAACTGGAAAACATAGTTGTTTAAAATGACTTGTGAATTTATTGTATGGTTGACTTGACTTTTCCTATTCAATTTTTGAGACTATCTGATTTAACTATGTAGAACTGTCTGCAATATAGAAAATTGACAAAATAATATTTATATTCACATTAGGAATTATATTTAGATTTCTTGCCTGCTTTCCAACTAATTGAAAGCTGTATTTTATAGCTACTTTCCCCCCCACCCCCCCAGCAAGCTAATTCACCTTCATTACTTTAAAACTAAAATGTTCAGCTGCCCCTGCTCTTCCTTGTTTTGGTGCTTTCGTGATGCTCGGGCTGTTTCTTTCTTGTTTATGACCTGGCTGGGGAAAGCATTGCCTGCAGCTGATAATTAACTCTGGGAGGCCTGGCATCCAAATTACAGAGAGGACCGGCTCTTCCTCAGGCTCATTCAGCAGTAACGGTGCTTGCTCTTGGGAGAGCAGCAAACCAGGCACCATGGTTGTTCAGTGACTTTTGTCTTTCCTTGGTAGTCACAGAATGCTTCAGAGGATAGGCAAAGGGGGAAAAGAGAGGGCAGAGCTCTGAACGGATGACGTAAACCTCTGAAAGCGACAGGTCTTTGAATCAGAGGCTGCAGGGAGATAATCAAACAGGTTCCTGTTTCTGGCGATTGCATGGACCTTAAGGAGGGTGAGCGGAGAGGGGCTGTTTTTATTTGAAGTCTTACCAAATCATTGTTTTGCTTCTGATAAGCATAGGACAACCCTGGAGTGTGCTTACTTCCTCGTGTGACAAATGGATTCTCCTACAGGCTCAAGTTATACAATTTTCTTTCACCCTCTGCCCACTACCATGAGGGAACACTGTTCTCTCTCCACCCTCATCACCCTGTGTTGTTTGTGGAGAATGGATTGAAAATGACCCAGGGCACACCACCTCTGCGGTCACGTTTCCCTCAACACGGTGGGTCTTGAGTACCGCAGCAACCAATGTTGTCTGATGGAAGCAGCTTCCGATGCCCTGTCTAAACAAATGGCTAGTTTGACAGTTGAGAAGTTCTCCACCTTCTTTTCCTTGAAATGTAGAAGAATCCACAAAACCTAGAGTGACCAATGAGGAAAAATAGTCCCATTTCTCTGTTCCTCGTTATGGCATTTGTGCGAGGTTCTTGGGTCAGGCCGTGGCCATGTGGTTTGTGACTTCCCTGACTGCTGGAAGCTGGCGGTCCTCCTGGGTCATTCTTTAGGGAGTTGGTTTCTGGTATAGTTTCAGTTTTTCCACAGGTTGGTAGTGGAAAAGAACTCTCTGGTGAAATTGTGTCTCTGGAATCATCAGGCCTCCCATAACAGAAAGGAATGTCTAAATGGGAGTCAGTGATTCTTTGAATTATCCAACTGCTGTATTTTTTGAAAGCCAACAGACTATTTCGAAAAACCCATGATACCCTGACTTTTCAAAATATCAATAGCAAAATAATAAAAAGTAGTTATTTTACTTGCAGATAATACATCCACTGAGTCAAAAACTTTTTGACCTGGATAGGAATGATAAAAGGTGCAATTTAACTCTCATTTCAAAGATGAGGAAATGGGAGCAAATTTATCAGAGTCACAGTGCAGAGGCAAAAGAGAGAGCTCAAGGCTTCTACTACTATTACCATCATAATTTTCACGCTAATAACAGTCCCTTACATTTATTGTGCACTTACTATGCCAAATGATGTGCTAAGCCAGTGTGTTTATTTTCAGTCTCCTCACAATAACTGTATTGTATGTTATTATTCCAGCTTTATAGACAGGAAACTGAGGTTCAGAAACCCCTTAGTCACTTGCCCATACATGACACAGACAGGAGGGACACCTAGATCTGACTTTAGAACCTGTATACATTAAAAAATAAAAGTGGAATCCCACCCATTTAAATCTAAAACTCATGACATGCAAATAAGAGTATTTCCAGCACAATATGATTACACACACAATGTGTGTTACGGCCTTTTCGAGCTCTCCGTTACAGGAAGGGCTGGGTTTCCCCCTGTGACAATCCAAGCCCAAGCTCTATAGGATCACTGGCTGGTGGCGTGTTTTTCTCTGAAAATAGTTCAGTGATGGTCCTCATGTTGGTAAGAACAGCAACTGGGACTTTGTTATTAACCTCCAGCACATGGCTCCCATGCCCCTTCTGGCCTTTCCCTCCATTTTTCCTGTCACTCCTTTCCTTTGGAGGACAGACACTCCACCCATACCCCACCCCAAATAGCTGGCTTAGTGTTGATAAAGCTATTATCAGACCCGTTTCCTGTGGCTCAGCCTGGAAGGCTGGTTGTCTGAGTAGGTTGTTGATGAATAGAAACCATGCACTCTGCCACTCAGCTGTGAGTGTAGGGGGTGGGTCACAGGGCAGGGGACTAGCTGGCAGTGGGGAGGGAGGAGAGGTGTGCTTTTCTCTGCTACACGCACCTGCCATTTGCCCTTAGTCACGCTTCTCCATACACCACTTGTATATCTAAAACACTGGCCGTCTCATGAGTGGGCCATGAACCTGTAGATTTTCTGGGTACCCAGGCACACAGAACCCTTACAGAAACCTGAATCCTGAATCCTTTTAAGAATGTCATTTGGCTGTCCACATCCCTCCACTTTAGGTTAAGTGTCAAAATTCGGGTTGGAGATAATGAGAAAGAGCACCAGGTTGCACATAATCAGCAGGGGACCTCTGATTAATCAGGAGGAAAATCAAGCACTTTACGCCATGTGTAGATATTTCTGAGAACGTTATCAATGTTTCTGCAAGGTCCTGCTGACAAGATTACACATTTTGAAGATCAAACTATTTATAGCATGAAAAAAGAATTTTTAATCTTTAATCCCACCTGCCTGCTGCATCTAAAGCTAAGGCCAACTCAATAGTAGTCAGTCAAGTGGTTTGCTAGACCACAATCACTGGGAATTGCCTCCAGTTCTTGCTAGGAATTGCTCATTTCCATAGAAATTGGCATTGTACAGAGGGTGTTACGTGGGGACACGTGAAGTGGACTCAGAATCATGACAGAGTCCACAAATCATACTCTGGAGCTGGTTTGAAAGAAAAATGTTTGATTGGCTTGGGTGGGGAGGTGTCTTTTACAATAAGGAAACAAATTCTGGGATACAGTACCTATTTTATTTCTTCATTTTTGCCCAATTGTATGTTTCAAAGACATCTGCTTCCAAAAAGTCACCTTTCTTGGCTCCTCCTTTCCCTTGGTATCGATGGGTCACTTACAGCCCCTGGAGTTAACAGCTTCAGTGTCATGTCCCTACTGCTCTATGATATTTGAAGTCTTTGGGGTTTTTGCTGTTTCAAGTGATTATTATAGCTTCAGAGTCTGTGGTGTTTATAGTCACTGTACTTCGATCTTTGAGCGCATCTTTGGTATTGAGAAGACAGATCCCTGCATTTATATATGCTGGCATAAAGCACTTTCTTGCACTTTGCCACAATCCCATGAAAGAGGGAGGATACCATCACCATTGTTTTCGAAGAGGAAACAGAAGGTGAGAGAAAATGAGTGACTTGTCTATGGTCATGGGAAAAGTAACTGTCAGAGCTCAATTATATCTCCTGTCTACTGACTCCAAGTGCCAGGCTTTTTCTATTATTTATGCTATCTTTCAATTTCAACTATTCCATGACCATACACATACATAATCTGTGGAATTATCGTTGGTGATTAAAAGTTATATAATTTGTATTCTCCTTTGATAGGCAAAGAGTGAACGGTTAACTGATTTGTGACATGCCACTCATGATATTTCCAAAGCCTGTGGACATTTGACTTTGGAAACAGGGTGAGCTTAGTCTGCAGACACAGTATTTGCTTAGGGTAATTTTTTTTTTGAGGCAGGGTCCCACTCTGTTGCCCAGGCTGGAGTGTAGTGGTGTGATCTTGGCTCACTGTAGCCTCTGCCTCCCAGGTTCAAGCAATTCTCTTGCCTCAGCCTCCTGAGTAGCTGTGACTATAGGCACTCGCCACCACGCCCAGCTAATTTTTGTATTTTTAGTAGAGACGGGGTTTTGCCATGTTGGCCAGGCTGGTCTTGAACTCCTGACCTCAAGTGATCCACCCACCTTGGCCTCCCAAAGTGCTGGAATTACAGGCACAAACCACCGCACCCCACCTAGTCACTACTTTTCTATTGCTTAATTGTCTCAAAAATCACAGACAAGGCTGGGCACGGTGGCTCACGCCTGCAATCCCAGCACTTTTAGAGGCCAAGGGGGGCAGATCATGAGGTCAGGAGTTCAAGACCAGCCTGACCAACATGGCGAAACCTTATCTCTACTAGAAATACAAAAATTAGCTGGTTGTGGTGGCATGCGCCTGTAATCCCATCTACTTGGGAGGCTGAGGTAGGAGAATTACTTGAACTCAGGAGATGGAGGCTGCAATGAGCCGAGATTGTGTCATTGCACTCCAGCCTGGGTGACAAGAGCAAGACTTTGTCTCAAAAAAAATCACAGACTAGTAACTGCATTTGAATGTGTGTATGTGGTTTTAATTGATTGTCCTTTTCCCATCTGGGGTGTTTGTACTATGGTAGAGATCTTAATAATTAATAAATTGACCAAAAGGACGGGTGACAAGCTACAGAACAACTCAGGCAAAGAGGTGATCAATCTGTAATGGACCCAGACTCCATTAAAAAAAAAAATTGGCTCAGTCACTTCTCTGTTTTGTTTTGAGAAAGCAAAATTTCCCCTCTATCCAGCAATTCAAATTTGGCTGAACCAAGTTTCCTTGGAGTCTTTTACATAAACTAACATTGGGAAGGTACCAGGAGGAATTCTTTCCTAGGAATTGGCACACATGGGTTGGTTTTACAGAACTCCCTAGACCTAGAATGAAAGGAGTAAAGAAGAAATGTCCTTTTCTGGCCACACTTTAACAACTTGCTTGTGACTATCAGGGGTGAATCTCTTAAAGTCTTGAGTTAATACAGATTTCTGGAGCTCATAAACTACTTAAGAATTTTAAACAGTTTTAAATTGAAGAATTGGGTAAAATCTCCATATTTGGTTCTGGAAAACTTATATCATGAATTTTATTTGACTGAACTTTGAATTCTGCTCAGCTTTCAGTTCCGTTTTTTAAAAGTAGAAAGTATTCCACTTACGCATGGAATGCTTGCCATTCAAAATCATATGAGTTGACAGGATGTTTTAGAGATCGTTATTTTTTTACGGCAAGGACAGTGCCCAGTCTGAATGGTGGTGCTGGAGAGATGTCTCTGTAATCCATTTCTCTCCCTAGTCACTCTTGATTCTGAACCTGCCTCTTTCTACTTTCCTTCTCTTGTAGGCATTTAAATTGTGTCTGCTATTGAGAGAGGAAATAAAATAACATTTATTTTCACATCACTCAGAGGTAGACATCATTAGCACTCTTGCAGAAAAGAAAAATAAATTTCAGAGAAGTCATATACCTTGTAGAAGGTCACAAGCCAGTAAGAGTCTAGTCCTAGTCTGCCTGGAAACAAAGTAGGTGCCTTTTTCATCCAATCACACTGTCTCTCACTATGTCTATGTTAAAACTGATGCCCTCTTGAAAAGAGAAGCATTCTGCGGAGTTGGGATTCTGCTGTCCTTGTCATGCAATTGACATTATGTCACGTCATGCCTAATACATACTCATTTCTATTAAAAGGATACTGTAGGACAAAGAAATATCCTAGGACTCTGCGGGTTTGTGGTTGTACCCTGCAGTCTCTCTTTAGCTTCTGCCCAGAACACCATTCAGATTTTATTGTTGAGGTATTCTCTCCACGGTGCTGGTCTGCGTCTTGGCAGGGTGCTCCTGCAGAGCTAAGCCTTTGGCAACACTCAAAAATCATTATTCTATCTCAGATGGTGACAGGTATGAGAAAGATCATGACTGTTGGACTAGCTGATTCACTAGCAGTGACAGTTTGCTTTAAAATATATTTGGTTTTTATAAGAAGTGACATAATATTGGCATCAAGAGGGACAATCATATTCATTCCCATAAAATGTTTCTTAGGGCCATGATTACAGATAGATAAAAGGGCCAAGCAGACCTTGAAGCAGAACCAGGGTGAAATATCTCATGCTATTTTAATTCTTTATGTTTCTAGAAGAAATACTGCTTTCAACCTCTCTTTGGAAGTTGTGGGAACTTTGGTTGACTTAAGCCAATGATGGTGGATTTATTATGTAAAAATTGAAGGTTTGTCTTTTTCAGCTACAAAGATGAAGGAGACATGTGTCATGCATAAAATTCTGCAACTATTTGGAATGCCTTCATGTATGTAACTTGTAGATGAGGGGCTAACATATTTGGAAAATTGTTTTGAGCTTTAGTCACCAGTTTTAAAAATTTTCCTCAACCAAAACTTCAGGAAGTACAGTCTAGTAGGAGCCAGGATTTACATTTAGGTAACAAAAGTCAAGGGACAAAATTCAGAATATATTTTCATACAAGAGGATTCACTTGGTATTTCTTTTCTTTTCTTTTTTTGAGAGTCTCACTGCGTTACCCAGTCTGGGGTGTAGTGGTGCAATCTCGGCTCACTGCAACCTCTGCCTCCTACTTCAAGCAATTCTCCTGCCTCAGCCTCCTAAGTAGCTGGGATTATAGGCACCCCAATTCTCCTGCCTCAGCCTCCTGAGTAGCTGGGATTATAGGCACCCACCACCACGCCCAGTTAAGTTTTGTATTTTTTTTTTTAGTAGAGACAGGATTTCACCATGTTGCCCAGGGTGGTCTTGAACTCCTGACCTCAAAAGATCTGCCTGCTTTGGCCTGCCAAAGTGTTGGGATTATAGGCATGAGCCACTGCACCTGGCCTCACTTGGTATTTCTAAACATATGCTTTTGTGCTGCATATTGCACAAACATAAAGAATATGGAATTTATCCCATAGGATTTTACTGTTTAACAGATCAATATTTTTAAAAGGTTACAATAATCACCTTACAATACATAAATGTGTATTTCGTAAAGGAGGATGTTCCCAAAATGTTCTGTGAGAATTCAGAGAAAGGAGATAGCTAACTGTATCGGATGAGTCAGGAAAGATTCCCTAGGGTTGGTCACATTTAAGCTGGATATAAAAGGATACAAAGTCATTGTTCAAGAAGAAAAAGGATATATTTGAAAGAGTACATTCCAGGAATAACATGTAACTTAATAGAGCTGAATCATGGGGTACATGTTGGAGGAGGGAGGGGAGAAAAAGAGCAAAGATAAGGTGGTTCCAGGAGGTTAACAGTAGTGTTTACCCTTCTGAAGCATATAAGTATTTTTGAGAACTGTTTAGAATTAAAAGAATCCTTTTTGTAATGGAAAATTTCAGCCATATAAAAAATAGACAAAATAGTATAATGAACCCCCATTTATTATCTAGCTGTAACAATTTTCAATTCATGGTCACTTATTTAATTTATATCCCTACCCATGTTCTCCTCTTCCCATATTAGCTTGGAAGTAAACCCCAGATATTTCATCATTCCATCTGTAAATATTTTAGTATATGTTTATAAAAGATAAGTTCTCTTAAAAAGTTCACAATGTCGGCCGGGTGCGGTGGCTCATGCCTGTAATCCCCGCACTTTGGGAGGCTGAGGTGGGCAGATCACAAGGACAGAGATCAAAACCATTGTGGCCAACGTGGTGAAGCCCTGTCTCTACTAAGAATACAAAAATTAGCTGAGCGTGGTGACACGCGTCTGTAGTCCCAGCTAATCAGGAGGCAGAGGCAAGAGAATCACTTGAACCCAGGAGGCGGAAGTTGCAGTGAGCCGAGATCACGCCACTGCACTCCAGCCTGGGCAACAGAGCGAGACTCCATCTCAAAAAAAGAAAAAAAAGGGACGACACGAATACATTTGCATTCTGGGAAAAAAAAATCTCTGAAGGCAATGAGGAGGACAGATTAGAGAGAGAAAAATATTGAAGACCAAAAGAAGACTCCAAAGATAGGTTTGAATTAAGACAATGATAATAGAGAGGATGTAAAAATTTTCAAAATATTTAAAAGGTAATGTTGATTGTTCTTGAGATTAATTGTATATGGGTATGCAGGAAAGGAGGGAATTAAAGAAATTTTGGATGTTTCAATTTGAATAATCAGTGTATGAGTATGCCATTAGCCTATATAAGGTAGGGATTCCTTAAAAAGCAGTTAACCCGGTTCAGCATTATACAGAGACTATTGGAAACAAATAAAAATAATTACTTCCTGTTACCCTTAAACAAAACTTTGATATTTTCACCTGTAGTCCCAGCTACTCAGAAGGCTGAGGCAGGAGGATTGCTGGAGCCCAGAAGTTTGGAATCAGTTTGGGCAACATAGTGAGATCCCATCTCGGGAAAACAACAACAAAACTTTGAGACTCAGAGCATTTGGAATAATTCTGATTGTCCCACCTTAAAAATCCCTTAATGCCAGCCATGGTGCCTCATGCTTGTAATTCTAGCACTTTGAGAGGCTGAAGCAGGAGGATCACATGAGCTCGGGAATTCGAGACCAGCCTGGGCAACATAGGGAGACCCTGTTTATTAGGCTGTTCTTGTATTGCTATAAATAAATACCTTAGACTGGGTAAGAAAAGAGGTTTTATTGGCTCACAGTTCTATAGGCTGCACTGGAAGCATAGCGGCATCTGCTGCTGAGGAGGCATCTGGAAGCTTACAATCACGGCAGAAGGCCAAGTGGGAGCTTGCACATCCTTCACATGGCAAAAGCAGGAGCAACAGAGAGAGGTGGGAGGTGCCACACACTTTTAAATGACCAGATCTTGTGAGAACTACTATTGTGACAACAGTACCAAAGGGATGCATAAGAAATCCACTTCAGGATCCAATCACCTCCCACCAAGCTCTGCCTCCAACACTGAGGATGACAGTTCAACATGAGATTTGGGTAGGAACACAGATCCAAACCATATCATCTGCCTCTACAAAAATTAAGGCATGCATGCCTGCAGTCCCCACTACTCAGGAGGCTGAGGTGGGAGGATCGCTTGAGCCCAGGAGGCAGAGGTTGTAGTGAGCCAAGATCACACCACTGCACTCGATCCTGGGCAACAGAGACTCTGCCTCAAAAAAAAAAAAAAAAAAAGAAAGAAAGAAAAAAGAAAAAGAAAAGAAGGAAAGAAATCCATTCCCAAAACTTTGAAAACATACAGAGAATAGCATCTAAAATGTTCAAGGGGACAGAGGAGCCACTTAGACTGAAAACTGAGACTTTTTTAGTTTATATGATTAATAGTTATACAGCCATAAAGGCCAATGAACAGGATTTGTTCAGCAAATCCCAAACCACTGGATGTTTGAAAGAGATAAATTAAGAATAATGTGAGGAATTCCCCCCCTAATTTTATGATGAAAATGTTAAACAAAAAATTTGAAAGAATTTTACAGTGAATACCCATATGCCACCAATTCAATTCAACAATTAAAAATATACTACATTTGCTTTTTAACACATTTATCCATTTATCTGTTCATTGGTCTATCTTATTTTTTCTTTTTCAAAATCCATTGCAATGCCAAGCATGGTGGCCCACACCTGTAATCCCAGTGCTTTGGGAGGCCAAGGTGGGAGGATATCTTGAGGCAAGGAGTTTGAGACCAGCCTGGACAATACAGCAAAACCCTATCTCTGCAAAAAAAAAAAAAAAAAAAAAAAAAAAAAAAAATGCCAGGGGTGGTGGTGTGTGCCTGTAGTCTCAGCTCCTGGGAAGTTGAGGCCAGAAGATCACCTGATCCCAGGAGTTCAAGGTTACGGTGAGCTACGATCACACCACTGCACTCCAGCCTGGGTGATACAGCAAAACCCTATCTCTAAAATTAAAAAAAAAAAAATTAGTTGCGGACAGCAGTACACTTCATTTGTAAACATTTTATCATGTATATTACCAACTAGAGTTCAGTATTCGTTATTGCAGAATTACTATTTTACACAAGAGAGATTAAACTTATACATTTATTTTCTCAAAGGGAAAGGCTGTGATTCAAGAAGGATTAACACAATTCATGGCTGATTCTTACTCGATTATTTATGAAAGCAAAAATGTGAGAACCTCTTGATTCTCAAAAGTTGTTGCCATCCAGAGCAGCCACACCCTACTACAGAATAGCCTTTGAGGAACGATCAAGTATTGTCCTGGCAGAGCCACGATCCTCTCAGTGAATGTTAATTGAATTTGAATATAAAGAAACTGACACCTAGAAATGTAAGCTTTTTGCCAGTAACTGACAGAGCTGGTTCTAGAACAAATTACATCTAATAGTTTTTCATTGAGTATCACTCCTTACCTCTAACAACTCTGAATAGTAATAATGCAACACAGAAGATGATTTACTAGTAAAAAGGTAAAGCCTTCTACATCAGGTCATTATGAGGTTGCTCAAGGCTCAATGGGACCAAGTAGCTAGGCAGTAGGAAGAGAGGTAAGATGCTCTCTCTCTCACACACACACTCTCTCTCTCTCTCTCTCTCTCTCACACACACACACACACACACACACAAAGAACTCTTTATACACAATGGAAAAAAAATGCCTGTGTTCATATTTACCCTCTGACTTCCTCCAGAAGAGGATTAAAGCAGCTTATGGCAAAAAGCAAAAATAAAACTGAAAATGATTAATACAGGAATAAAACAAAGATCAAAATCCACCAGTTAGTCAGGTGGGGAATAAGTTTGGACCTAGAAAGCTTTAAAATGTTCTCCATTATGTCAAATTCTGACATGTTAAATCTTGCCGATTGGTTCAAGAAATTAGAAATCAAGTTGAGATGATGTCTAAAAGACATGTTCATTCAGCTGTTTTTTGTTGATGAAGATATCGAGTATTCATTTGGAAACTGAAAAACTCGGTCAAATAGCCAGGCATTTGCCTACACAAGAAACTGACATTCTGATACTAGAAAAGATTTTAGGGGTTTGATTGCTTTTTTTGGTTTCCATTTTGATGTTATGGCATCAGTCTGTATCAGTGGTTCTCAACTGAGAGTAATTTTGCCTTCCAAAAGACATTTGGCAATGTCAGGGGATATTTTTGGTAGGCTCCACTGGGAGTGGTGGTGGAGTATTACTGGCATCTAGTGGGTAGAGACCAAGGATGCTGCTAAACATCCTAAAATGCTCACGACAGCCCTGCATGACAATGAATTATCCAACTAAAAATGTCCATAGTCCCAAGATTGAGAAATCCTGATCTACGTGAAACAATTAAAAATCTCACTCGAACATGCCTTCAAAGACACTTTAGATGAGTTACATGCAACATTTTTGCTTGTCTGCTGCTAAGCATTAAGTGGCGATGGCTTAATACACTTGCAGAAATACTGCTGCTTTGGCATCAGAGTGGAAATGAGATGTCAAATGGCCAGTCTTTCAGAATGCAAAGCCAAGTTGGGTAGTTCACAACACAGGCTGACAGGACTCTTTGGTGTCCAAAGATCAAATGTTGGCAGGCAAGGATACTGATACTTAGTCAGCAGAAAAATATTCAAAGCAGTGAGGGATACGTCATTGTTGCTGGGGTTTGTTTTTTGTTTTTGTTTTTGTTTTCCAAAGTCTAGCTCTATTGCCCAGGCTGGAGTGCAGTGGTGCAATCTCTGCTTACTGCAACCTCCGCCTCCCCAGTGGCTGGGACTACAGGCAGGCACCACCCACCTGGCTAATTTTAGTATCTTTTGTAGAGAAGGGAATTTCACCATGTTGACCAGCCTGGTCTTGAACTCGTGAGCTCAAGCAGTCCTGCCTCAGCCTCCCAAAGTGCTGGGATTACAAGTGTGAGCCACTGCTCCCAGCTGACACATTGTTGATTAGAACAGAACAAAGGATCTTCAGGTTGTTAAGTCATGGGACAGTTGATCCTGGGACTTGAGGAGTTCATTTCTCTGCTTCTGGCTTTTTTCATCTTTAAAAACTCAGGAAACAGAACTGAGGGCATCAGAGTGGGCTGATTTAATATACTTTTGCTGCCAATCTGATGACTGTATATCTCTGATTTATGTGATTCTTTTTCATGTTCCCCTTACTAATTATAACTATTATCCATGTTCATAACCACATTCTTCTTCTTCCTTCTTTCATACGACAACTGGAACTCATCCGCTTCCCTTTGGTTATAGTCTCTTCCTTCTGAGTTTTCAGCTTCCCCTACTAGATTATCCTCATCAGTGCATACGTGTGCTTCAGTAACTGTCATCTTAAAAACTATCCTTTGCTTGCCACAATCTCTGCCAATTTCTCTTCACTGCAATTCTAAACGAACTTGTTAAGCTCGTATTCTGAACACATTATCTTTGTTCCTTTACCTCTCATTTACTCTTACACTCACACCAGCCTAGCCTCTGCCTACAGTTCCATGAAACTACCTTTGTCAAGGTCACCAGTGACCTCCTTGTGTTAAATTTTTATAAAGCAGATAGTTTCTCTTTCTCTTCTTATTTAAGTTCTCGGTAGCATTCAACATGATTGACGGCCTCAGCTTCCATTCTATTTCTGGCCTCATGGCACAGCATGCTTTTAGGTTTTTCTTCTTTCTCTCTGACAGCAGCTCCTCAAGAGACTTTGCTCCTCCTCCTCCTCTCTCTGACCTCTAGATGGTGGAAAGCCCAAGGCTTAGGAGTGGGTCCTCTTGTCCTACCTCTTTATACTTTCTTCCTGGGCGATCTGAACCATTGCTCACCTGGTGATAAAATCCCAGATGTTTCCTTGGAGCTGCAATTTGTATACATAACTGCAACTTGAGATCTACACATAGGAGTTTCTCACCTGGCCTGTTTAGTTCACTGCCACATACCCAGACCCTGGCATAATGTCTGGAAGGTAGACATATTTGTTGAGTCAGTACAAAACTTTTGGATACTGGGCTTAAAACAGACACATTTTTTTTCTGTGACAAGGTAAGAGTTAGCTGCTTTTGCTATCAGAGTGACAGTTTCATTAGATTGAAAGATAACACTTGGGCCAGGCACGATGATTCATGCCTGTAATCCCAGCACTTTGGGAGGCTGAGGCGGATGGGTCGCTTGAGGCCAGGAGTTTGAGACCAGCCTGGCCAACATGGGGAAACCTTGTCTCTAGTAAAAATGCAAAAATTAGATGGGCATGGTGGTACATGCCTATATTCCCAGCTATTCGGGGGGCTGAGACAGGAGAATCATTTGAACCTGGGAGGCAGAGGTTGCAGTGAGCTGAGATTGCTTTACTGCACTCGAGCCTGGGTGATAGAGCAAGACTCTGTCTCAAAAAAAAGATAAGCGTCACTCAGGAATAAAAAAAGAAACAAGATACTATTTAATAACTGCTTATTAGTTGATGACTATGTTGAGTAATCAATTGAAAATGTATTAATACATAATATTTTTATTCCTATTTATTTATAACATAGAAATAATGCTATTTGCCAAATCATTGTAAAAGACACAGATAATAGCTCTTTAATATTCTGTGGAGAAAGACATTTATTACATACAAAGTTGCACACAAGATGGTGTAGATTGCATGTATTAGCAATTTCCTTAGTCTGAGGACCGCATTGCACTTGTGCCTGAACTCTTGTGGTTTGTGAGCCAACAAAATATCATCAGTCCTCATTGTTATAAGTCTTATTTGAAAAGCTACCATTGGATAGTGTTTCTGTGATGTGGCTAGAATTATATAATTGTCTGTGCAGGCTCGCAGCCATCTGCACTGAGAGGTGCTGGGTGAGGCTGGTGGACAGCACAGCACAGTAGCCCCTGGCTGAGGCCTAGGCTAGAGCACAACAGATTTTCTGGCATCTGGCCAAGGTGCTGAAGGCTAACAGGTGAACAAAGTGGAGAAGGAAGCAGCTTCATGGGCAGGAGTAAGGAGTAATAGATCTAGACTTCAACAGGGTCATAGGTACTTCTGCAAAAGAGAAAACCTTCTGTTTGCAGAATTGAATGCTCAGTCTGAGGTTGCTCATGGAATCCTGGGAGGAGATGAAAATTTCAGTATCTTAAATTTTTGTGACTCCAAACAGCTGATAGTGAGAATCAGGAAGTGAAGTGATTTTTTTCTCCGCTTTTGCATTGGGCAAGTCCATTTACTTTAAGGTAATAAAAAAAAAGACATTGAGTGGTAGAACCTCAGGAATATCGATTTCCCTTTGTCTTCTTCAGAAATCCTCTGGGGCAATTGGCCTTTGTATGTTTGATTAGAGGTCATGAAACTTTTATTACAGACCCCCTTAAAGCCCTCAAGGAAAGCTATGGACCTTTACCCTAGAAAGAAGCCCATGGGCACAAATACAGGAAATTCTGCATATGATTTCAGGGTTGTATAGATCTCCAGTCCTTGGTTGACGGCCTAGCTGTGGACTGAATGTTGTACCCCGAACATTCGTATGTTGAAGCTCTAACCTGTAATGTGACTGTGTTTGGAAATAGAGCCTGTAAGGAGGTAATTACAGTTGAACAAGGTCAAAGAGTAGGGCTCTAATCTCTGATAGGGCTGGTGTCCTTATAAGAGGAAGGGACACCAGACTTCTCTCTCTCTTCCATGTGAGAGAGAGAAGGTGGAAGAAAGAAGAAGGTGGTGTAACTCACCGTTTGCACTTAGGCAAATCACCACAGGAAGAAGGTGGCCATCTGCAAGCCAGAAAGAGAGTCCTCGCCAGGGACTTCTCAGCCTCCAGAGCTGTGAGAAATCAATTTCTGTTGTTTAAGCCATCCAGTCTATGGCATTTTGTTATAGCGGCTTGGGCTAAGACAGGCCTCTTACCCTGGAAGCTGCTCTGGCCCGTAAGGTAGCTGTGCTCATGCTTACAGATCCATGGAGGGACCAGGATGAGGAGGGGAACGTTCTAGTGAGCGAATGTTCTGGGGAGGTGTATGGGAGCCTTGGAACACCAAAGCAGGTCAGCCAGTAGTACCACACCTGGCTCGCTCTGCCCCGGGCTTCATGAGTCCACAGAGAAAGAGTGAAGTATGAAGGTCACCCAGAAGGATGATGTGCTGTCATGTCGAGTGTGTACCTCTTCTTCAGAAGTTCATTTCACTGGGAAGGCTGTCTACCAGAAGCAAGAGGCCTCTTTGAATTTTCTTTCATGTGTTTAATAAGAGGCATATATCCTCCTAGACACAATCATCCCATTTTGTAAAGTAGTGAAGTATCTCCCCACAGTTAAGATTTGAGCCACCTGAGCCCTAAACAAACAACTGGCAATGTGGGAAGTATTTTCTCCAGACAAATCCACTTACCCCATCCTTTCCCCTTTTGAGAAAGTCACCATTGTCTGATGCGGGTAGAATTTGGGAACGAGGACAGTAGGGGCTGCAGTATGCAGGCTAGCTCGTCTAATACGTGGGAGAACAGGGGCAGAGTCCTTAGTGGTGCTGTCAGAGTGAGTTTGGACTGGGCAGAGGAGTGCTTGAAAGTCTTTTCTGGAAGAGTTAAAAAGAGAAGCCAAGGTTTGAGTGGCTAAAAGTCACTAGCAAAATCTGGGATTCAATGTGACATGAGTAAATGAACAGTGTCAGGACCCAAGTGTTGGAGCCAGGGAACCAATGGGTTGTGCCAAGACCCATTTAGAGTTCCCAGACTCTGCCTTCTCAAGCTCACCTCCACCAACTCACCTTCACCCATCTCACAGACATCCAGACCTGGTTCAGATGTGCAGCACCCAACAGCCAGGGATTATAGCTTTTTATTGAAATCCCTGCTATCATTTTGGACCAGACTGCTGAAAAAAAATGTGTTGACAAGGAGAGATGACCAGATTGGAATAATCTTTACAAAATTAAAAAAAATAGATTCCCTTGAAATCAGACAAGTGAGCAGAAATTCCATGACTGATGATAGCATATAGCTGCTTCATTTCTCCAAATCAAAATGGCCAAAGGGTGGCTTCATGTCAGAAAACCCAGATGTTTTTAAAGCAAGTGCATTAGTTCAAAATCAGCCTACTGCCTCATATACTTTTTATGTCCCAGAGATCCCGGTATGAGTCTGGATTCTATAGAAGCTCACTATGATGAAATATTTTCCTTTCTTCCGCTAACTCACCATTTGCACTTAAGCAAATCACTTTACCATTTTGGCTTTGGGGCTCTCCTTTATAGAATGAGGTCGTTAAACCGGCAACTAAGTAAAACATCCCCTTGAAAAGTGGAAATGTGTCGCCTACTAGTACAACCTCTTTCTCTACTGGAGTATAGTTTTCTCTGAGTAGACTACAAGCACTGTCAGAAGACGTGAATGACCAAGCTGATGAAACCAGGTGCTTAGAGACCAAGGCTCGCAGCTGCACTGACCAGTTAATAACCCTTTCCTGGCTTCTGGTTTTTCTTTTTAGAGTAATAAACAGCAACAAAAGCAGAATACCAGTTTAACTTGTATAGTCACTAATTACATAAGTGACCCCATTCTAAGGGCTAGAAATGATCCTACAGGAGATTATCCTGAAGGGTCTACGGTAATAAATATCTATGATTTACTTGAGTCTGACATGGAAAAGTAAGCTGTGACTAGTTGTAATCAACAAATCCAAAACAACCCAGAGAGGAAGTGGGAGAGAGTGAAACTATATACTCGCTATAGCGTGTGGAATCTGAAAATGTTTGCCTCTAAGCATGAATAGGTACATTTTTTTTTTCAGGTAGGCCAGTGTACATTGTTGTTTCTCTAACTCTTTATAAAGTAAGGTATTGAGGGGACATTGGCACCCAGTCCCATGCTCTTTAGAAATGATTAATGGCTACCTATTTTGTTGATTATGAGAACTTTTTTTATTAATACAAAGAATAAACCAGAAATCTGAGGAAATTCTAAAACTTGGAGGCGATCTAGACATTTAAAGGATATTATAAGTGGAAATAAATAATAACGTGTTAGACTAACCAAGCTTGACAAATGCTGTAGAAATCTCCAAATTTACTTTCTTGCTCAGGCAAGAGGTGAAATTTGTCTTGCAATTTGAAATTACGTTTGGAGTAAACATATGTCAGAAGGCTTAAGTAAGCAGAGTAACTGTCTTGTCATTCTCCCTTGGTCCAGTCCACAAACAGTAACATTCTGAGGATCTGCACTTTGAAAAATCTTCCTTAGCTTTCGCATCTGTGGGGTTAGTAGGCAGCCCAGTGAGTCTGAGGTAGGGCTTTGCAATCCCTAACCTTTTTGGCACAAGGGACAGTTTTCGTGGAAGACTATTTTTCCATGGACAGGGCAGGGAGTGGGGGTTGGGGAGATGGTTTTGGGATGAAACTCTTGCACCTCAGATCCTCAGGCAGTAAGTAGATTTTCATAAGGAGCAATCAACCTACATCCTTCGTATGCGAAGTTCACAATAGGGTTTGTGGTCCTATGAGAGTCTAATGCCACAGGTCATCTGACAGGAGGGGGAGCTCAGGCAGTAATGTTTCCTCACCTGTGTGCACCTTCTGCTGTGCAACCCAGTTCCTAACAGGCCATGGACCAAGCCGTGGCCCAGGGGTTGGGGACCCCTTGTTTACAGGACCAGGAAGATATGACAATGATGTAATGAGTGAAATGAATTAGAAAGAAGAAAAATTCTGGATGAGGCATGGTGCCTCATATTCATAATCCCAGCACTTTGGGAGGCTGAGGCAGAAGGATTGCTTGAGCCCAGGAGTTTGAGACCAGTCTGGAAAACACAATGAGACTTCATCCCTTAAGAAAAGTAAACAGTTCTTTCTCTGTTTGGAACAAGTGATAGTTTACTTTCCTCTTAAACCTACTAAAAGAGAAAAGGCACATGGTGGGATGGTAAATGGTAATGTCACTTGGTCTCAATCTGGGGAGACAGCAGAAGGTAGCAGAGGCTTTGGGGAACTGAGAGCCAGTCAGTCGCTGCTCAGCTCCATCCAAGTGTTGCTTCATGGGGATGCGGCCCTAAAATTAGCAGAACTGATTTTTCCACAAGAATCTAGAAAACTGGATTTTTAAAGTAAAAGTTCAGATTTGTAAATTTTCACAATTAATTCAAAAATTTTTTGAAACTTTGTTAGAGCCAATCCTGTGTGGACCTAAAAAAAATATGCATCTAGGGGCTAAATCTGTTGATAAGCTGTTGATGCTGAGTGAAGTAGAACTTATTAACTTGCACCGTCTTCGATTTGGAGAAAAGACAAAGACTCTTGGTTCATTATTTGTAAGTCTTTAAACAGGCTTTATCAGATAAAGACAGAAACGTTTAAAAAGAAAGACATTTGAGAACAATATTTATAGTGTGTGAATAGGAATTGTGCTCTTGCATTTCATTCATATAGCATCACAGCCAGAGTTCTTGGGTTAATATGGAACGCATGATTTTATTTTAGGATCCACAAGGACATTGACGTGAGCTATTGCTGATGTCAGGCTTATGGCATCTGTAGTCATCTTGCTGTGAATATGGCCCTTAATAAAGACTTCATTAGAATGATTCAGATAGGGCCTTTGTTATAACAAAGATATGGGGATTTGGATATATGTAGATGACATATAGAATTTTCTAGTTGTCAAAAAATAAATGTTTGGGCCAGGCACGGTGGCTTACACCTGTAATCTGAGCATTTTGGGAGGCTGAGGGGTGGGTGAATGACTTGAGGTCAGGAGTTTGAGAACAGCCTGACCAACATGGTGAAACCCTGTCTCTACCAAGAAATACAAAAATTGGCAACGTGTGGTGGTGCACGTGTGTAGTCCCAGCTACTCAGGAGACTGAGATGGGAGAATCACTTGAATCCAGGAGGCAGATGTTGCAGTGAGCCAAGATTGTACCACTTCACTCCAGCCTGGGTGACAGAGTCAGACTCTATCTCAAAAACAAAACAAAACAAATGAAAAACAAACCTGTACTCCCATCACATTTCTTTAGATGCATAAAAGCAGTACGTTTTGGGTCTTGAGTATTTCTTGACATTTTAAGTGTAGATACAGCTTTAGATATTTCAGCATTTTTTACCTACTCATTGATTTTTTTTAATAGTAGCTTTTTGTCTTTTTCTCCCAATTCAAGTATATCGTAATAAGTTAACGTGAGATTTATAAATTTTAATCTCTATTTTTTCTGTTTTAATAATATAATAAAATAATTTGTGTTGCATTTAGTAGTGTAGAAGTGTCATTTTACTTAAATGCTTGGCGAATACTTTCAAGTTTTGCATGATTAATAGTTAAAGGGTGCTAAGATAATTAAATAAATATATACATCCTCCGTCTCATGAACTAGAGATCAGAAACAAAGTTTGAGAAGAAGCCACTAGAAATGAGATATTGTGGTGAGATAAAGATTGACAAGGGTCTAAATCTGTGAACTTGCAGACTTGCAAAATCCCCACAAATGACCACAGAAGCTGATGAGGTTCTCTCTTTCACTTTAGCCCCAGCTTCCTCATTATGACTAGTAGATCTGTTAGCAAAACTTTTGGTGGAAATGTTTTTGTATAATATCTACTCCCCAAAATGGTTTTAGGGACATTAATACCCTGACATGCATTTATTTTCATTCCACAGAAGAATAAATGCCATGTCCACACTTGGATTCCATTCAAGATCCATTGGTACACTTACGATATTGCTGATATTCCTAAATGTACCTACTGAAATCTCCTGTTCTTCAACCTCTTTGCAGGAAGATATGTGTCTTTGTATTCCCTTGAGTACTTCTTGTGTGTGCTTAAAAAATACTTCTTAAAAATTAGATTGTAACTGATCAATAAAGATATTATTGAATGGTTTGGGTGGTATATCCAGAGATAGGTAGTTTTTAACCTACCAAAATAATGAATAATACAGAGTAAGAAGCATATTATAGAATTTTCACTTACGAAAATATGGACTAAGTCATAGTAGAAATGGGATTTAAGCTAATTCTAATTTCATGGCATAAATCTCTAGCCTGAGCTGCCTTCTCCCCCTTCCCCTCTCCAACCCTTCTTTCCTCTCTCCTTCTCTTTCCTTCCTTTCTTTGCAAAATGGGTATATGTGGGTAAAATATGTGTGGCTTATGAATTTGAGAGGAGTGACAGAAATAGAAATCATTGCATCCCTAGGTAGAGCGCACTTTTTTGTCCCTTACCAAGAAAATAGTAACAGCAGCTAACACTCATTGAGGATGTACCATGTGCCAGTCAATAAGCCCTTTCCCTGTAATTAACTCATTTAGTTCTCATAACAACCCTACAACATAGACATTATTATTATTCTATCATATAGATAAAGATACAGACACCCAGTAAATTAACTTGCCCCAAACCACACAGTTAGAAAGTTTAAGAGTTGAATTTGATCCCAGTGGTCTGGCTCTAGAGTCCAGGCTCTTAACCACTGTACTCAGAAAAGAATTCATTAAGGAATGAGTAAAATGTGTAAGGCCTACAAGAAAGGACTATGTTGGGTTATGTCACATGCGCTTTCACAGAAGCTTTAGTTACGAGGTACAGAACGTGATAGTCCCTCTCTCCCCTTCAAAATATTTTTGAGTGAAAGAATGAACAAATACATACTTTAATCCCAACTTTAAGACCTCACCATCTTGTGAGCATTCCCGCTTTTCCACGCTTCCCTGCCTTCTTCAGTGCCATTTTCTCAGTGTGAGGTGTTCTCCTTCTCTCTGACCAGTGCATCTCTGCTTATGCAGCTAGACGTAGCTCAGTTCTATGAGTCACCTTGCTTTTACCTCTCAACTCTTTCATGATGCCCTGTGTTGTGACTTCTGTCCATGTGTGCCCCCCTCTCTAGATCCTCAAGCCTCCAGGATCACAATCTGTGCCTGACATGTACTTGAACCTCTGCCACGATGTTAATCATACTGTCTGGCACAGAAATAAATGTGTATTCAACAGACGAGAAAGTGATTGGAGAATTATTCACTGTAATTTTATCCTCTTGAATAATCTATAATACTAAAAATTGGGAAGCATATCTTGAAATTCCATTATGGGCCTGTTAATATAAAAGGAATAAAATTATTCAATATCAAAAGAGAAACATCAAGACAAGAATAAGGTTAGACTCATCCCCAGCCCACTCCCATTTCTGACCTCTGTTCCTCTCCTCAAATTCATCCCATCCCTGGTCCTAGTCCCATCCTAGACAGTGAGTCCCTCCCTCAGGCGAGCCACCTATCTCCCTGGCCTTGTCCAGACACCTAATCCTCACTCTATATAGTAATTAAAACCCTAGTTTTTGGCCAGATGTAGTGGCTCAATCTCAGCACTTTCAGAGGCCTAGGTGGGCAGATCACCTGAGCTCAGGAGTTCGAGACTAGTCTGGGCATCATGATGAAACCCCATCTCTACCAAAAATACAAAAATTAGCTGGGTATGGTGGTACACATGTGTGGTCCCAACTATTCTGGAAGGTGTGGGAGAATTGCTTGAACCTGGGAGGTGGAGGTTGCAGTAGCTGAGATCATGCCACTGCACTCTAGCCTGGGCGACAGAGTGAGACACTGTCTCAAAATAAATAAATAAATAAACCCCTCAGTTTTTGGTGTCTCAATGCACAATGTTAATTAAGTAGTGAAATCTTGGCATTTAAAAAAATCTGAAATATTTGCATAAGTGATTTGACCCAAATCACTTGTAAGGGTCAAGTGATCAACTGATTTGGGTCAAATCACCTATGTCTTGAGCTATGTTCAGAGAATTACATGCCACATTAAGATATCAAATCCAAAAAAAATAAGAGAGGATAATATTAGAGAAGAAAATTAAAGAAGAAACCAATTCGAAGTTTAGAGACCATGTCAGAAGAATACGATGGCAGAGAAATGTAGTCACATAAAGATATCAGGCAGGCCGGGCATGGTGGCTCATGTCTGTAATCCCAGCACTTTGGGAGGCTGAGGTGGGCAGATCACAAGGTCAGGAGATTGAGACCATCCTGGCTAACACAGAGAAACCCCATCTCTACTAAAAATACAAAAAATTAGCCAGGAGTGGTGATGTGCACCTGTAGTCCCAGCTACTCTGGAGTCTGAGGCAGGAGAATTGCTTGAACCCAGGAGGCAGAGGTTGCAGTAAGCCAGGTTCATGCCACTGCATTCTAGCCTGGGAAACAGAGCGAGACTCCATCTCAAAAAAAAAAAAAAACAAAAAAGATACTGGGCATACTTCTGGGCTAGGGGCTGGAAAAATACAGTTTTGTTCTTAAACCAGTGGAGAGACCAACAGAACCATTCAGTAACATAAATTTTACAAAGCTAAAGGAAGTCAGTATGCTGAGTGCCAAAATCCACCTGGAAGGGTGAGGAGAGGGGAGGAAAATTCTGGAAAAGTGAGTAGGGAATTGCCAAGCAGAAGTATTGAGAAAGGAGAGACATTAAAAAAAAAATAATGTGTTCAAAGCATGGGGTCTGTGAAACCAGAGTTCTCTTTTACAGCAGTATCACATGAGCTGGAGTAAAGAGGAAAGAGGAGTGAGGGAGTGCGAGGGGCAGGCTATCTATGCCATGGAAAAGACTTTCTATTTATGCAAGACAATGGGGAACTGTGGAAGAATTTTGGAGAGAGGAGTTCTGCGATCAGTCTGTTAATTTGGAAAGATTGGTTTGGCCCCAGCAGAGAGGAGAGAGAAACAGGGACTGAAAATCAATCTAGAAGTCTGAGAAGTGAGCCACTGCGGTGGGGCAGGGGAAAGGGGACAACAGCTTGAACCCGGGAGAGGCGGTGGAGATGAAGGGCAGTGGGCAAAGAGAAGAAACAACTGGGAGGTAGGTGATCAGACTTGGGCATGAGGGATGGCAAAAGAGGGTGCTAGGAAATCTAGGGTGAGTCCCAAGTTTCTGGCATGGAATACTCAGAGGCAGGTTGAGCCATAGACCAAGGAAGGAAATATAGGCGATACACCAGGTTAAAAGAGTGAGAAGGACATATTCTCTTTGTCTTTTATATTCTGACTAACTCATTTCCAAAGTGACTGTACCATCTTACATTCCTACATATTCTTTAATTAAAACTATTTCATTGAGACATGGTTCATATACCATTAGAACCTACCCCTTTAAAGTGCACAGTTCAGGCCGGGCTTGGTGGCTCACACCTGTAATCCTAGCACTTTGGGAGGCCGAGGAGGGTGGATCACCTGAGGTCAGGAGTTCAACAGGCTGGCAACATGGCAAAAACTTGTCTCTATTAAAAACACAAAAATTAGCTGGGTGTAGTGGTGTGCACCTATAATCCCAACTACTTGTGAGGCTGAGGCAAGAGAATTGCTTGAACCCAGGAGGTGGAGGTTGTAGTGAGCCTAAATCACACCACTGCACTCTAGCCTGGTGACAGAGCAAGACTCTGTCTCAAAAAAAAAAAATGAAATGAATATTTCAATGGTATTTAGTGTATTCACAAAGTTCAACAGCTAACACTATCAAATTCCAGAGCAATTTTATCACTCAAAAAAAAAAAAATGATGAACCCCCCACTGCAGTCACTCCCCATACCTGCCCTCCCTCAGTGCCTGGCAACACCTAATCTACTTTCTGTTGCTATAGATTTGCCTATTCTGGATGTTTTCTATAAATGAAGCTGTATAGTATGTGGCCTTCTGTGTCTGGCTTTTTTCACTTACCGTAACGTTTTCAAGGTTCATCTATACTGTAGCACGTATCAGTACCTTGTTCCTTTTTATCATTAAATAATATTCCATTGTATGGAGATACTTCATTTTGTTTATCCCTTTATCAATTGATATTTGTGTTGTTTTCACTCTGGGGAAATTATGAATAATACTGCTATGAACATTTTTCAATTCTCTTGGGTATGTACCTAGGAATGAATTTGCTAGATCATATGGTCACTCTATGTTTAATTTTTTGAGGAGCTGCCTAACTCATTTCCAAAGTGACTGTGCCATTTTACATTCCTACTAGCAATGGATGAGGGTGAGATATGAAAACTCACCCAAAAGTTAAGCAGAACTTGCCCAAAGTCACATGCTGGCAAGTAGAAGAGCTAGGATGCAATCCCAAGTCCGCCTGTCTCCAGATGTCTTAGATGGGAAGAAGACAGACAATGTTGCCTCTTGGGATTTGTTTTTCTTTTAGAGAAAAGAAGAACCATTTGCTGTAGGAAAAACATCTGAGATAAAAGGGAATGACAAAGTCATTAAGTGGAGCCTTCTAATTATGGTCTTCAAGCTGTATAACTTTATTTGAGAGCACAGAAATAATTTTAAACACATGTTTTTTTGGTTCCTGTACTTTACCATTAATTGGTTCCAATAAAAAGTCTAGTTCCAAATCCCTGGTTTCAGAAGTAATTTCAAACTGAAACGTTACCATCCCATAAAAGAGTAGTGTAAACACATGGGTTTCTAAATAGGAGAAAAAGTTTTCACTTAGATAATATAGTACAGTTTCTCTTAGAAAAGAGAAATTCATATTACATCTTCAGTATCTGTGTACACAAAGTTAATGTCTAAATGGTAAAGGAAATCTGTCTATTAAAGCTTATCACTGTCAATAGTGAAACTGGATAAGAAAATTAATAAAAATAAAGCAGCATTGTGCAACCCTATGCTTTTTGTAATGCTTTCTTTTATTTGTGCCTTTGAAAAAAATCCAAAGATGGTTCAGAACTCAATGTATACCTACCTGACTCCAATCATTTTCTCTGGTTAGCTTTATTTATTTATTTATTTTAAGATGGAGTTTTGCTCTTATTACTTAGGCTGGAGTGCAATGGCGCACCCTTGGCTCACTGCAACCTCCGCCTCCTGGGTTCAAACAATTCTCCTGCCTCAGCCTCCTGAGTAGCTGGAACTACAGGAATGTGCCACCACACCTGGCTAATTTTGTATTTTTAGTAGAGACAGGGTTTTTTCATGTTGGTCAGGCTGGTCTCGAACTCGTGATCTCAGGTGATCTGCCTGACTCAGCCTCCCAAAGTGCTGGGAATTACGGGCATGAGCCACTGTGTCCAGCCCCTCTGTCATCAGCTTTTAACCTAAATATTGTTGTCTCATATGTGTTCTTACTCATTCTTCATGTAATGATAATTTTTTTGAAAGCAAATTGCATATGTCTATCCTATGCCTAGTTCTGGAATCCTCTTCAGATATTTCCAACCACCTCGCTGTCTGACACTATTAAACTTAGCCTGTATTTTCTACTGTAATTTTGTGACCCATAAAGCTTAATATCTTTGCTGTCAAGAAGGCTTCCTAGATCTTGGGTGGAATTTGGTCTCATTTTTCTTGTTCCCACAATGCCCTGGGCATCTGTCTCTGTCACCAGACTTAATGGACTCATTGGTTTATAATAACTGATTTATAATGTATCTCCTGTATGGGATTGTGTGCTCTTGATAATGGGCTCTCTACGTCTTTAGCCTATAGTGTTCTGTTTACTGCTTAATAGACAATAAATGTTGGCTTTTGTGCCCCAACCAAACTCATGCCTTTCTCTGAGAACCTGGGGGTCCATTTAAAGGCAGTCTTTCATTATGTTAGTGCTTCTTGCTGCATTCCTGTGTAGCAACTTAGAATTCATGTTTTAAAATCCTTTCCCCTTGTTGTTAGCGACAGTCAACTTCCACTTCCAGCCTAGAGTGATGGCAGTTTAGGAGAGATTTTGTAGTCCAGGCTATGCCTTCCGTTCACATTCTCTTGTTTTTTAGAGGCTTTCTGTGTAATGTCTTCATTCCCTTGGAGCCTCCTTTGTGTAGATTCTATCCTTAGAGATTGTCTTCTGGATCCAGTGGGATGATCCCTAAGAATTTTACTTACGCAGTTGTTAAAAATGCCTTCTTGTTCATAGTGGGCACATGAGGCAGAGCACGTTGTATTGGCACCAAGTACCAAACAGAAGTCAATAACCAGCTCAGAGCTCATCTCACAAGACCTCATTACATTTTTTGGTAACAATTAAGTAACAAGCAAGATTTAGCTGAATTTTATTTATTGCTGGATTGCTGGGGAGGGGCCTAGCCTCCCAGAGTTTGCTGGGGAAAAACCTCAACACAGTGACCAACGTGAAGAGTACCTAAATGATTCCTTCTCTTCCTCCTCCTCCATATCATCATCAACGTCATCATCACCACCACCATTATGATCATCATCAAATCTGCTCTGAAGTAAATGGAACAACAAAGGATTAAGGGAATGTGACTTTATTTCACGGAATTTGAGATCAGGTACTTCCAGAGTATTAGGACCACAGACAGGATTCTTAGGAATAGACTAGTGGCATTTTCGGGAGAAGAAAATATCGATCTTTATGAAAATAATATTTCCAAAGTTTAAAATTTTTAAATTTGAGGCTCAAGTTTCCTAGTTCTGGGTTTTACTTTGGGATATTATTTAGAAAGTGAACACTCAAGTTGCCATAGTGGTCTTAGTAGTGCAGTGTGGTTGAATGTGTCCTTCTGGAAGCCATCCAGCTGCGGGTGTCTAGAATGTGTATATGTCATTTCCCTTCTATGTTCAGCTGCAGCCAAATGCTAAGAAAATACCCCTTTGGTGGGACTTTGGAATTTTGTGGTATTTATTACTAAAGCTTCTTCAAGACTCTGATTTTTTGTTCATGTGTCAGATAGCTGTAAATATGTTAGATTGGTTACCAATATTAAATACCAGTAACCAAGAAAACATAAATAAAATGCCGTTAAACCTTATTACTTGTTACCAGAAAATGCAGTGAGCCCTTGTGAGATGAGCTCTGAGCTGGTTATCGACTTCTGCTCAGTACTTGGTACCAGTGATTCTCTGAGTTGCCAAGCTTGCCGTAATAGTGAAGGTTATTCATTTTCAGACAATAGGGCCAGTGACAGAACGCTTATGAGCCAAACACAGGGAATAGTAAACCTTTGTTCTAGAAATTGCTCTAATAGGCAGGCCTTAACAGCAGCTAACATTTTTGTGGGTCGTAGAAAAACATAAATTTTTGGAATTGGACTTGGCTTTGCAACTTAACTAGTAACATGGTACTGGACAAGTAATTTAACTCCTCTAGGCCTCAATTTCCTTATACGTGAAATGGAGATAATAAGACTCGGTTATGGGAGTGTTACAGGATTTAAAGATAATATAGATAATTTTCCCAGTGTTATATCTGTCACATTACATTGCCACCAATAAATGGTATTTGTAGATGCGGTTATTACTTCATTTTCTAAAATCCAGCACAGTGTTGATTATTAATTCCCCATTAACTTAGTGAAATCTCTTTTCAGGATAAAACAAACAAAAATTTTAAACCCAGTAAAATCCTATTACTACATTAAATAAACACATCCAATCCAAGAATGACAAAAAAATACTTTTAGAGTTGAAAATTACAGTATTAACCCTAGCTCATTCCTACTGTCATTGTTAAATAACCTTTGGAGATATTGCTTCACTGTCCATAAATATGGGGGACTTCAGTCTTCATGTCATCAGTTGTGGTCTATTTATGATGAATGAATTTTGCTGTAAGCACTGGGCCCATTTCTTATATTTGTACTATCCCAGCAGGTTTGTGATAGAAACAAGTTTGACACTGATGATAGTATGACTTTGGTGGAGCACACTGGGAAGAACACCTGATTGAAGAAAATAAAGTAGGAAGAGAAATTCAAAGAACAGAGAAGTGAACTTAAAAGGAATGAGAAGGAAAATTTAAACAGAAGACCAGCACAGATATAACTAAAGAATTTCAAATATAAAGAGTAAACTGAGGCTGGGCACAGTGGCTCACATCTGTAATCCCAGTACTTTGGGAGGCCAAGGTGGGCAGATCACTTAGGAGTTCAGGACCAGCCTGGCCAACATGGTGAGACCCCATCTCTACTAAAAATACAAAAATTAGCTGGGCATGGTGGTGCACACCTGTAATCCCAGCTACTTGAAAGGCTGAGGTAGGAGAATTGCTTGAAACTCGGGGGCGGAGGTTGGAGTGAGCCAAGATTACGCCACTGCACTCCAGCCTGGGTGACAGAGTAAGACTCAGATAATGAGAGCATTGGAGAATATGAGTGGTAGGGCAGAGATGCGGAAAGCCTGGTGGGAAAGGTGGGGATCATAAGAAAGGTAGCTCGAGTGGTAGTTGCTAGAATAAAATATTTCGAATCAAGTCAAAGGATGGAAGAGAAATGATTTTCTTTCTGTTGCCCAGGCTGGAATGCAGTGGCAGAATGTCAATTCTCTGCAACCTCTGCCTCCCAGATTCAGGCAGTTCTCCTGCCTCAGCCTCCCAAGCAGCTGAGATTACAGGCATGTGCCACCATGCCTGGCTAATTTTTATATTTTTATTAGAGACAGGGTTTCACCATGTTGGCCAGGCTGGTCTCGAACTCCTGACCTCAAGTGATCCACTCACCTCAGCCTCCCAAAGTGCTAGGATTAGAGACATGAGCCACTGTACCCTGCCTGATTCTCTTATTATTTCATTTCCAGTGGTATCTTAATGTCCTCTTCACCAAGCAAAGCTAGGTGAAATGGGATTTGGGATCTGTGCTGTGGCGAGGACACCAGCTAACAAATGCCAGGCTCACTTTAGTTTTGAGGCTCACACATATGGAAAGTGTGACTAGACCATAACAATAGAAACTCAGAATTGCTCCTTCAATGCAGGGAAGATTTCCCATATACATTGTTCCAGAAGTTATCTGAAATAATTTTAGAAACATGACATGGGTGGGTGATACAATAGCGCAAAGAACAAGGAACACTAAACTTCCTCTCAAAAAATAAAAATAAAACCCCAGAAGAATTGAAACATCAGCCTTCTACTCTTGACAGAAAGAATCCTGATAATTCTGGTTCCTTTCTTCAAGTTTCACAACGGCTTTTGTACATTTTCTTCTTGATAAACCTCAGAACTGTATCCATCATACCTTTTGGCAGATGACCATGTCTCCTTTTTAGAGTAAATGAAAGTTGCCAGACAGAAACTTCCTTGACTTCCTTCCATAAAAATGACAAATTTACCTATATCGATGCCCTTTTTTGGGATCTCTCCTGCTATTGCCTTGAAAGAAGTGGTCATCTTCTTCATCCAAGGTCATTCCCTCCACCTGTACTTGGATCCCTTACTCTTGTCCTCCCAGGGACCATGTTACATGAATTAACTTCTCACTCTCCTGCCCCTTCCTACAATTCTTTTCCCCTGCTAATTCTTAGCACTTAAAGAAGCTCAGGTCTTAACTCAGAAGTCTGTAATAGATACCTAGAAGTTAACTCAACAATTCCCCTTCATATGATCAAAGGAAATAATTTAAAACAAAATTTCTCCTTGGAGTCTTAAGCATCTCTAACTCAGTACCGCCAAAGTGAACTCATCATTTTCCTCCCATAAACTTGCTTCTTCTCCCCTCCACTCTTAATTTCTCATTCTCAGGGGAGTGGCACCATGATCCAACCAAAGCTACAAATCTAGGAATTATCCTTGATTCTGGTCATTCCCCATAGCCAATAGATCAGTAAATCTTTCTGAATGTATTTTTAAAAGAAATTCTGCAAACAACCTCTTCTTTCCCATCTCCATGGACACATGCTGGTTTAGACAACCATCATCTCTTGCCTGAATGATTTTAATCAATTACTAACTGGTTTCCCCATCCTCACTATAGGTCTTTACTACAATCTCTTCTCCATTCTGCAGCTGGAAGAATCTTTTAAAATCCAGATATGGGCCAGGCACAGTGGCTCATGACTGTAATCCTAGTACTTTGGGAGGCTGAGGTGGGCAGATCACTTGAGGTCAGGGGTTCAAGACCAGCCTGTCCACAACATAAAGAAACTTCCGTCTCTTCTAAAAATGCAAAAATTAGCCAGGCATGGTGTTGCATGCTTGTAATCCCACCCACTTGGGAGACTGAGGCAGGAGAATCACTTGAACCTGGGAGGTGGAGGTTTCAGTGAGCCAAGATTACGCCACTGCACTCCAGCCTGGGCGACAGAGTGAGACCATCTCAAAAAAAAAAAAAAAAAGGAAAAATCCAGATAATGATCATGCCACTCGTCTTTCAAACAATGGCTTCCCACTGCCCTTTGGATAAAGTATATACTCCTTACTAAAGCTTGCACTACTGTCATGAGCTACTTCTACTGACTTTTAGTCTCATCTCTTGCCATAATACTTTGGTCATTCTAAATGTCTTTTCAATTTCTCATAATTTCCATCTTCTTTGTCGACCTAAAACTCCTCAGGCTCCTAGATTAAATTAGTGCCCCTCCCTACTTGCTCTGTGGTCCAATAGGCTATGCTATTGTAATTGTTCCCTTAATTATTTACTAGAGTGTAAAGGCAAGGATTGTGTCTGTCTTGCTTATCCATTTATCCTTCGCTTCCCCAACACCAATCCCTTCTACTAACCACTCTAGTATTCTGTTCAGTGTCTGCTGTCTAGTACATCCTCAGTAAGTATTTGTCAAATAAATTAATTATCTTTCAGAATTTTTATTTCATTTACTAAACTCGATCTTAATTCTCCTATGGTGTATCAGGTAATATAATCACAGCACTTAAAAAAATAATCTCATGTCCATGGTGATACAGGGAAATTAAGTTTGCGTATTTCCAGAACAATGAATGCTGACATCTTTGGCATTAATCTTTAAGACTTCCAAGTTTGTAACAATTACCTCTTGTTTTCATGAAGGATTAGTCATTTAGAGAAACCTATTTGTCTCCATATGGAGGTCGTATGAATGTAAATATATATATATATATATATATATATATATATATATATGGTCATTTATGCATAAAGATAATGACTGCCATTAGCAGGGAAGGATCTTCAAGTTTTTTTTTTTTTTATCTTGGAATAGGGATAATGTGATAGACAAGACAATCTTTGAAAGTTCTAATATGGCCAACATCATTTCAAAAGGATTTGTTGAATACTTACTAGTTATAATATTTCACCTTATAAATCCTACAGTGCTAGAGCCAGGAGAAAGCTTCCCTGTCATTTTGGCACACTTCCTAGACACCGTCTGGGAATTTAGTCTACAACATCTCTGACAGTCGTGACCTAACTTTGGCTTGAGAACCTTTGAGAATTGGAGTCCCTTGCTGGTGAGGCTGCCTGGCCCACTAATAGGTGCACCAATGTCACCGTATTTTTTCTTCGAATACCTTTTCTCTTCTCTAAACGAACATCTCTCTTCCTGTTGCTTCCACAGATGGATCCTCTACTTCAGGCCTCAACTTAAAAGACTTTTAATATGGGAGGGGAAGGAGTAGTGCACGTAAAGGGAAACCCTTACCCTGAGCACTCAGCGTTCTGCAGGCTCCGTGATGGGTTCACTTCACGTGACCTCACTAACTCCTTAAACAATCTAGTTAAAGCAAGCAGCATTATGACATTTTACTCAGAGATAAGTCAGACTTTCCCCCATTTGGTTACTAATGTTGAAACACAATTTTTTTTTTAATGAAGAGGTTCTGAGTCAAGAGCCTGGTATGCTAATTTATATCTGTTAATGAATAGTCGCCTGGAATTGGCTTCCTTTTGTTATTTCTAAAATTGAGAGCACAGTTCTTTTTGTCCTAGGCAACCTCAGAAGGATGTTTTTTTGACAAAAGTGGCTTCACAAGTCCTTTTGCTACACGAACATATCATAGCCTTGGAAATCACACCCAACAAAACTCGATTGCCTTTTAAAAATAACACTTCTCTTTTAGAAATAATTCAAACCCTGGGAGAAATTTAGCTGCTTGTGTCCCTTGCAGACTCAGGAGAAAATGTCTATGCTGGAGAGCAATAATTTTCATCGCAGCCAGAGAGTACCTATCAACACTACAGCAAGTCCTAAACAAACAGCAAGTCCTAATGTCCCCATTGGGAGACTAAACAGACTGCACTAAAATAACACTGACATTCATGTTGAGACAATCAGTAGTGATTTAGCGTCAGAGTTTCGTGATCACAACCACAAACTGTTTTAAGGATTTCAAAGTCAATGTTTGGAAATTCTTAATGAGTAATCCACTTATATATTTGCATAAAATAGTAGTTTATATTATGTATGTAGAACTTGGTTTTGTCACATATGTGGGTTTTTAATAGGCTTCATTTTTTCAAAAGCTCACTTGATTAAATCATGTTACCAAATAACTATTTTGAATATTTGCCCTTGTTAATTGATTTTGTGGGTGAAGTTTAGACAAAATCTCAAACGGCACCTGTAACTCAAAGTTTTTGAAAATGCTTTAACACAATGTGGATTCTTTTGGGTTATCATTTTCTCACTCTGTGTGGGGGTTTCTTTCTGTTCATCAGATTCTCCAAAGTACTTATCATTCAGTTTGAACGAACTGTTTCTACAGACTCCTTCCGTGCATTTCCCAATGATGCTAATTGCCCTTAAAGTTCTTTTGGATTTGGAACTCTATCTGTATGGAAACAACAGGTAAATATTTCTTTAAATTGTTGTGAATTATGTAAGAATTCTCATAAAATAAAAAATATGCCTAGAGAAACTAAAAGAAACGTGCTGTGATGTTAATAGGAGTTACTTTGGATGATGAGATTATGGATAACGTTTTCCTTACCGTCCTTAAATAGTAAGTGTACATTTAAATAACAGGTGTACATTGCTTTTGTAATAAAGAAGCCTTATTTTGAAAAAAGGCAGTGGCAGACACAATAATGTCTACACATAGGAAATGAGATCTCAGGTAAACGTGCAGGTGACAGAAGGCGGAGCAGAAACTCAGACACATCTACTGATTGCAGAAACAGATTGTAACCCAATAGCCCAGCCCACCTGGCCCATTACATGCCAGTTTCTTTGCGGATCAGAAATATAACCCTAAACATGATGATGAGTCTTTGTTTCCAGGTTATCTCTAACCCCTTATGGGAATGTCAACACCTTCCCCAAACAGCTCAGCTGAATAATTTTGGTTTTGAACTGAGAAACCAGTTTAGTCTAGGCCTATTTGTTCTAAGTAGTGTGTCTACTGTTCAGTGAGTAACAAGATAAAAAAAATGACTGTATACACATGAAGGTAATCAAACTTGTTAATTGTTTGATCTTGATACTGATAGAGCTTAGGTTAGAGGAATCAGAGAAGTTCTGCCCCAGCATGCCTTGGAAGAGGCAAGTTCTCATGATGAATATAGGCAGATACTGTTAAGTTTAGAAAACTGGCAGAAATTTTTGTCCCAGTGATGTTTACTTAAAGATGATCTAGTAAAAAAATTTTTTTAAAGTCTCTTAAAAACATATCGTATCAGCTGAGCATGGTGGCTTACACCTGTAATCCCAGCACTTTGGGAGGCTGAGGTGGGTGGATTGCCTGAGGTCACAAGTTCGAGACCAGCCTAGCCAACATAGTGAAACCCTGTCTCTACTAAAAATACAAAAGATTACTTGGGTGTGTTGGTGGGAGCCTGTAATCCCAGCTCCTTGGGAGGCTGAGGCAGGAGAATCACCTGAACCTGGGAGGCAGAGTTTGCAGTGAGCCAAGATCGCTCCATTGCACTCTAGCCTGGGCAACAAGAGCAAAACTCCGTATTAAAAAAAAAAAAAAAGATATCTATACACATTCATATAAATACTCATATTCAAAGACAAACCTGTGACAAGTTTTATTATATTCACTTCCTCATCCGTTAGTCCACTCATTCATTAATTCAGTGAATAAGTTTTGAATATCTTTTATGTGAGAAGCAAAACCTTAGGCATTAAGCAGTATACCAGAGGACAAACACAAAAATTTCTGCAATCTTGGAGTTTACGTTAATAGCACTATAGAGATTAAAAAACAAATAAACAAGTAAAATATATAGTTTGTCAGATGGTGTTAAGTGTTACAAAGAAAAATAAATCCAGGAAGGGAGGTAGGGTATGCCAAGTGAGAGGTGGCTGTGAGGTGAAAGGTGCGTTGTTTTAAATCTTTCAGGAAAGGCCTTACAGATAAGGTAACTTTGTTAAAAGATGTGAGAGTTAGTTCCAGATGATTTTAATAATCTGCTTTCACAAATCATTTGAGCAGCAGAATTGGGAGAGCTTGGATCCAGTTTTTCTGCTGTTTTTATTGAATACTTGAAATAACACTTTATTTTGTGTTCTAAGAGTGGTACCTTCAGCACAAGAATCTGTTCTTTCACAGAATGAATAGACGGCAAACATTTTTTCCCCAAAGTTATGTGCCTGGTGAACAGACTCATTCCAATGTCACTCCAGTGGTCTCACTGAACTAGTACAACCATACATATGGTCATTAGGTATTTTTTCCTATTCATTCATGTTTGTTTTCTGAAGTTGACTATGAGCCCGTTGAAGGTAAGAATGGGACAATGATTTGTTCATCTTGGCAGCCTCAATGCCTAACCAAGTGCCTGGCATAGGTCAGGTGCTCAATGATTGCCAGTTGAATAAATAAAGTTTGAGAGTAAAATAGACATTGACTTTAAACAGCTCATGAGATGAATCCTCAATGGCTTCCTTTCCCTACTAAAATGTCTAAAGTGGATAAATGTCTTACATCATGACAGTCTTCCTCCTGCTTCAAGTCCTGTGGGGACCTGGCACCAAGAACCTGCTCTGTAAAATAAAGTGATGATGTCTACCCAACAGCAATGCTGTTGAGTAAGCAACTATAAGAGGTTATTTCCAATCACGTTTTCCCCATGACGATGCTGGCAAATGAGAAAGCTGTTATCCCCACATTTTCCTTCTACCTTTGTAACAGATAATCTGTCTAACATCTTCTTTCTGAGATGATGTGGAGGAGTGATACCCTTTACACAAGATTAGCAGGCAAAATCATGATGGTTTGTGGTATCTATGCTTGTGGAAGTAAGAAGAAAGGGAACACAGAAGCTTTATTTTATAGTGGAGTCCTGATTCTAGGCCTTCATAATTGTATGGTTTGGGGTAAATTGCTAAATCTCTGTGAATCCCATCACCTCATCTGTGAACCGGGAATAATTATTACTACCTCATAGCCTTGTTGTGAAGGTCAAGTTGGATAATATATGCAAAGCATTTGGTATGGTGCATAGTACATAGTGTGGGTGTTAAATAAATTCACAGTAGCATTTTCACCACTGCAAAGAATAATCTTACTCTCAGGCAAATAGAATTTTTTATAGTTGTTGAATATTTACATCATCACTGAAGATAATGTTCATAAATAGATTTGCATTTAAAAATTTTTCTCTTTACACATCCTTTATTAATATTAAAGTAACCAAGTAACATTTATAGTATTCTTGAGTATCTTATCACTTAAGAATATGAGGAAAGGTGGCAGGGCATGGTGGCTCACACCTGTAGTCTTAGCACTTTGAGAGGCCAAGGTAGATAGATCACTTGAGCTCAGGAGTTTGAGACCAGCCTGGGCAACATGACAAAACCCCATCTCTACAAAAAATACACAAAAAAATTAGCCAGATGTGGTGGTGTGTGCCTGCAGTCCCAACTACTTGGGGTCATAGGTGGGAAAATTGTTTGAACCCAGGAGGTCAAGGCTGCAGTGAGCTGAGATCACACCACAGCACTCCAGCCTGGGTTAAAAATTTAGACTCTGTATTAAAAAAAAAAAAAAAAAAAAAAAAGGATATGAAGAAAGTATAAAATATGGCATCCAAAAAATTTCAGCTGTGAAGTGGGATGATATATAACAGGGAACATTTCCGTGGTCTCCATGCACACATGCCCAGGAACAGCTTAGCAGGTATTTTGGCATCATAAATGTTCATGGAATCTCAGTCACTATGGTACTTTTCTTGTAGAAAGATATAGTCCATGGAAGTCATTATCTTTTCAGGTAGGAAAGTGATGTTCTATTGGGGTCTGAATTCTAATCGCTTTCTCTTGTTTTTTTAGAGTTTTCTTGAAGTACAACTAAGGACAGAGGTCACCACTAGGCACTAACATCACTGACTCACATGATTATGGAGATGGTCTATCTGATGCTGAAAATGTCTCTAGTTTTTTGACAACGGCTAAACAACCATGGGATCAAGTGGCCTTGGGAAAGCAGCAACATTAGATGAACTGCTGCGCACTTGCATTGAGATGTTTGGTATGATCCTTTTCTCCTTTCATCTCTTTTGGGTATCTTGATGCTCTCGCTGTCCTCTATTCAGAGGCAAGTTGCTTGTGGAACAGAGTTCAGTCTCTGCACCTTGGTATTTAAGGCCTTTTGGATTGACCCCAGTCTCTCCAGGTTCACTCCCTCCGCATTTCTTTCCCTTTACTGCCCACAGCTCATACTGCAGTCCAACTGTCCACTTAATGTTTCTGGAACATTCCCTGCACCTTTCTACCACCACGCATTGGTCATATTCCTTTCATTGAAATTCTGCTTCAGGGCCGTCTCAGATGTTCATAATACCATCCCTAGTCTCCTTGATCAGGAATGCTGCTTGCCTCTTCCCCCATCCCACATCCCACTGTAATTCCTGATAGCACATGGCATATGCCTCTGTGATTGTTTCTTGTTCTTTTGACTCAGATGAATGTAAGTAGCACAGCTTACTGCATTCTACATTCATACATGTCGTATCTACTACTAGATTATAGACTTTACAGCTGTGTGCTCCTTGTGTTGTTGTTTTCATATCCACCTCAGAATTCTGGATTATCCCTTGCACAAAGGAAGTCAACTCACATGAGGATTAGTTATTTATTGAATTGATTACTATAGAAACCAGAGTTAAACAAGAGCAGGGTTGCCAGGTAAAATACAGGATGGCCAGTTACACTTGAATTTCTGATAAACATTTTTAGTGTAAGTGTGACCTAAATAATGCCTGGGACATACTTACACTGAAGAAATTAATCATTGTTTCTCTTAAATTCAAATTTAACTGGGTGTCCTGTATTTTTATTTATTAAATCTGTCAACTGTAAACCAGAGGAAAGGTAAGACCCACTTACCTTTACTTGCAAGGAAATACTAGCCGAAGTAGGAGGTCAAAGATCATGAAGAATTTTTGACCCTATTGCTTCTCTATTGATGTTAGAAAAAGTAGAGAATAGCACTGTTATCTCTTCACTTCTTGTTCTATTTTTTTAACAGATGACAATGGAGAGCTGAATAACAGTTATTTGCCAAGAATAGTTCTACTGATGCACCGATGGTATTTATCTTCCACTGAATTGGCAGAAAAACTTCTCTGCATATATCTTTTCAACTACTGTGTAATTTTTACAATCATAAATCAAGCTTTGTATTTAGATAGAGTGTCTATCCAAAGCCAGTAAATTAAGATGAATAAATAGTCTTCGGTTATCCAGCTGTTTTGTGAATATATATAGATGTCTAGACGAAACATAGCTGGATGATAGACCAGATAGTTGCCTCTCCATCTGGTTGTTTTGGCTGTACTTGAAGATGATCACTAAGATGTAAAATGAAGCAGGAACTGTAGGCTGGATGTTTCTAACTTGTCTTGAACATTTCTGTTGTTAGAGCAATGAGAGAAAATTTAACAATGATTCAAGACCAGATTTATTTATTCTGGGATGACAAAATGGTGGGCATAGAGGACGCAGCTTAATCATGTGGAAATACGGCCAAAATAAGATGCTCTTGCTTGGGAACAAACATCAATTTAGTTTTCACGTCTCCCCTTGCTGCCAAGATACAATGAACATTCTAGCAGGTTTATTATGATTTGTTGACTGACACTAATTTTAGATTTTCTTCTGAAGTACAAACAAAAACATAAATCCCATGGTTAAAAATGCCATTCCATAATGAGGGCTTTTAGCAGCCTACTACTTCTGTACATCATGCAGTCCTGAAAAGTGGTTGAAAGCCAAATGACTGACAATACAGTCTCCCATTTGTAAAAGGTTCTATTCCCTGAGAGCCAATGCTTATTATATAATCTCTAATGTTGGTTCCTGGAATCTTTGCCTTCTTCAAGCCCATGAGGCCCTGGAGATGAGTGATAACCCCTACAGGGGAGGGGGAGGCCTTAAAGGGAGAGGTGCCATTGAGTGTTTAGGGCCTGCAAAGGCTTCTGGAGCCAGCAGGGTGTCCACCTGTTCAGTTCAACTTTCCTCCACTTTCAGCTTCTTCTCTTCATCCTCACAATCTCAGAGCAGAAAGGGATGTTAGAGAGTCTCTAAGGTCCGTGAAAGTGAACAAGATCCTAGTCTCCAGTGGTCCGAGGGTCATGAGTCCACTGTTAAAGTGTAGAACACAGGTAAGAATGGAGGGCATTGACTCAGTCTGGTCATACTCCTGACAAGGTAGACACTGTCCAAAGAATGTACCATCAACTGCATTCTCACCCTTAGCATGGCCACCAATGCATGAGACACAAATAAAAAGTGATGTTTAGGCATAGCAATGTTTAATGTGGGAAAGTTGAAGACTGCCTATGAATTGACATTTCTTTTAACTGTCTTCCCTTTGGATTCCTTGCTCACGCTATATCCAGTGCCTGGCATATACACAAGCTCAATATATATCTGTTAAAAAGAATGTGAATAAATAGACTGAAAAGTAAATAATACATCTTGAGTACTAGTATACCTGAAAATGACATTTTCAAATATTAAAGAAGAAATTAGAGTACCCATAGTGTTATGCATAGCATAACAATGGGGATATGTTTTGAGAAATTCATCATTTGATGATTTCATGATTTTGCAAACATCATAGAGTGTGCTTACACAAACCTAGATGCTGTAGCCTACTACTCACCAAGGCTGTATGATGCAGCCTGTTAATCCTGGGCCACAAACCTGTACAGCATGGTGCTGTGCTGCATTCTATAGGCAATTGTAACACAATGGTGAGTATTTGTGCATCTAAACCTAGAAAAGGTGCAGTAAAAATACAGTATAAAAGATAAAAAGTGGTACACCTGTATAGGGGATTTATCATGAATGGAGCTTGTGAGACTGAAAGCTGCTCTGGGTGAGTCAGTAAGTGGTGAGTGAATGTGAAGGCCTAGAACATTACTGTACAATATTGTAGACTTTATAGACACTATACACTTAGGCTACACCAAATTATAAAAAATATTTGTCTTTCTTCAATAATAAATTAACCTTAGTTTACTGTAACTTTTATACTTTATAAACCTTTAAAAACGTTTTAATCCTTTTGTAATAACACCTTAAAACACAAACATATTGTACTGCTGTACAAAAATATTTTCTTTCTTTATATTTTTATTCTACAACCTTTTTCTATTTAAATTTTTTAAAACTTTTTAAACTTAGAAGCAAAGACACAAACAAATGCATTAGCCTAGGTTTACGTTTATACAGGCTCAGGATCATCAATAGCACTGTCTTCCACCTCCATCTCTTGCTCCACTGGAAAGTCTTCAGGGGCAGTAACATGCATGGAGCTGTCATCTCCTATGATAACAATGCCTTCTTCTGGAATAGCTCCTGAAGAACCTACCTGAAGCTGTTTTACAGTTAACTTTTTAATTTTTTTACAAAAGTAAAAGGAGTACTCTAAAATTACAACAAAAATAGAATAGTAAGTACATAAAATAATAACAGTCATTTATGCTCATTATCAAGTATCATATACTGTATATAACTATATACACTAGATTTTTATATGACTCACAGAACAGTAGTTTTTTTACACCATTGTCACCACAAACATATGAGTAATAGATTGGGTTACAACATTATGCTGGCTACTGTGTCACTAGGCAACAGAAATTTTTCAATTCACTGTCATATATGTGGTCCTTCATTGACTGAAATGTCATTATGTGGTGCATAACTGTATAAGGCATTAATTCTAAATACAAAATCTTTTTGGTTAAAGTAGCATTTCTCTGTACTGTCAATTTTAATTACGTATAGTTGTCAGTCCATTTGTAATTACAGTTGGCAGTTACTGGTTAATAAATGCAGAGAAAGGCAAAACTAATTCAAGTTTCAGTTGTTCAGTGTTGAAGTCATCAGAGGCCACTTCTCTCCATATTCGAGTGTCCATATAACCCAAATGTCCCCAGTATGGTCCTCTTATTAGGAATTTGTATAAATTGAGGACACAGCTACAGGTATGTGCAAAGGAAACAAGATGCAAGGATTTTTTCTTTAACTGGTTTACGTATCAAAATGCCACTGGAGAAAGCTGCAATGAATTTCGATTAAAGATCTGCTACTTCATGAGGTAAATATATTTACAAATTTAATTTCTTATAACTTCGGGTTCTGGCACGGTTGTAGTTTCTAGTTCTGGAATTGTTGGCAATTTCCTTTTCCCCAAGCTGTAGACCTAATTTGACAGCAGAATCTACTCTGATACCCCTCCCACCAACTTTGTTAAAATTGATCCTCCTCTGTTGGGTGGTGTGGGAGGAACTTTATCTTTTGGACTAGAAATCAAGTAATAGTAAATGTGATTAGGGAATGAAACTAGCTCTTACAAAGGGTGGATTTATTTTCTTCTACTCCCTCACCACACGCATTCCCACCTACTCACTGTTAATTGAAGGAAGGGTTTCCTCTCAACTGAAAGAGGAGCTATGAATGGGAGTGGTTTTAGATTGAAGAAGGGCAGAGAGAGGCTCCATGTGATGGATGGGGATTTAGAGACAGGAGATGGCTGATTTGAAGTATGGTCCTGGATGGTCCCAGGTTTGGTGTTAAATGTAGTCTGTAGAATGGTACAATCGTTTCCGTAGATATCCAACTTGAAATCTTCCAGTTGCCAAAAATATTTGATGCCTTTCAGGTACTGGATTCTGAAGTTTCCTGCAGAGTTTAATTTGGATCTTGGTTTGATTCGCATGACTGAGGAATTCCGGGAAGTAGCTAGTCAACTGGGATATGAAAAACACGTCAGCCTCATCGACATATCCAGCATGTAAGAGTGGCACCAACGTCTTTCATACTTGATGAGTCCACTGCTATAGGGGAGGAAGTAGTGATCACCCAACTTGTCCTGAGTCCATCCCATTCCTGAATTCAGGTTTGCTGCTATGAGCAAAGCCTTGCTGCAGTGAGCTCAAGCCATATTGGACACAACTCATCTTTCCAAGCTGCAGTTTCTTTATTTACAAAATGTGGACAGTACCTTTCTCATAGGATTACTATGAACATCCAATAAGTACATAAGATAGCGCGTGAAAGCATTCAGCACACAATAGATGCTCAGTATTAGTTACTGAGTCTGAATCTAGTTGATATCTCTTATGCCTTCACTACTCAAAGTGTGGTCTGCGGACCAGCAGCATTGGTGTCACCTGGGAGCTCATTAGGAATGCAGCCTCTAAGCCCCGCCTTAAACCTGAATTGGAATCTGCACAAAGATGCCCAAGTGATTCACATGCAAGCTGGAGAAGCTCTCTATCATGGTGCTGCTGAGGTTGGCCTCAGAACAACCACCTTATGGTGGTTGACCATAGATGTGAGGAGCTGGTTAGCTCAGTTATTAGGTAACTGGTGCAATTAGGCCACTTTCATATCAACTAGGTAACTTTGCACAGGGAAAACAATTTGATGATCCTAAATATGGTTATCCAGCTTGCAAATGTATGTTCTTGTGTGTTAGGTATTCATATTCTACTCTTTTTTCCACTGTTGATTACTATTGAATACTTCTTCAATAGTAATCAATAGTGAATGATCCAGAAATTATAAGGGATGTTTGGTGAAAATACATATTATTTAGGATCATTTCTAATGAATCAGAACCTCTGGCAGTGAGGTCCAGGCCTCTGTCTTTATAACAAGCTTTTCAGATAATTCATGTTATACTGAAGTGTGAGAACCACAGCTTCTACTGGTTTCCATGTGCCTTAAATCATCAACTATATCCTGATAAACTCCCAAATCTATATATGCTAGCCCCGACCTTTCCTTTATGATCCAGACCTTGCCGGTCACAAAGAGACTAAATAAGAGATTCTGGATGGATCAGTGCAAAACCTACTCTGTCTGGAAAAACAACTCCAAGTTTATGTTCTATTGGCAATTGGTCAGTGGTTTTCTCTTCAAATATGAAAGACGGCATGTATTTTGCACAAGCCGCTGGAAGCAAGCCAAGAGTTACAGAGTCAGTAGGTTAATAACTTCCATTGAATGAAATGGGCTTTCAGCACATTGACCAGACTCACTCTTCCTTTATAGTCCTTCCTATGACTGGATGAGAAGAGTCACACAGAGGAAAAAACTATCCAAGAAGGGAAAAGCCTGTCTGCTGTTTGACCATCTGGAGCCCATTGAATTGGCTGAGCACCTCACTTTTCTGGAGCATAAATCTTTTAGAAGGATCTCAGTAAGAAACTTGACATTTATTCTTCCAAGGATAACAACCACCATGCCAACTTTCCCAAGGGCTGCATTTTCATACTCTGAAGTGTTGGCAGCTTCTATCACTGTGCTCTGCTGGAAAAGTGCCCTTAATTCACAGGAACAATCCCTTTTAACCAAAGATAAATATTATCCTGTCTTTATTTTATGGCTCAGGAGCTATATTTCTGTCGCTATTTTCAATGTCTCCTTTCATAGGATTAAAGCGTGATTTTTCTAAACACTCAGTGGAGATTTAACCATTCAAGGTTGATTTAGCCCCATTGACTTCTCCCAAATGAACATGTTTTGCTAGGCCCTTCGTTTTTGGGAAAAAATATTTAGTTAGGTTCAGATTTGTATAAATGGCTAATTATGGGTGTAGGTTGAAAATAGGAATTGTCAACTTTAAGGAGAATCTCAACATCAGGTTGTTTCTTTCCCAGAGATAGAGATCCTGAACTAAACTTTTATTTCCTACTCATCTTGATGGAGCCTCATTCCTTCCCTAACTCCCCCTTTTCTTTCTCTGGTCTGTGATTTCTTAGCCTCCTGCTCTCTATCCTCCTGTTATGATAACATTTTCCACATTGGTTCACAATCAGCCAGCCACTCTGCTTTGTCTCGCCAAGTTCTGGGGAAGTCACTCCTCCTCCTTTTCCAAGGTGTCAGAGAATGAATTACATTATTGCTTGCAAAGAAGGCAGTCTTGGTTTGAAGCATGAATTTCTGAAAGGCTGATTCTTTCACTAAGTAATCCTGCTTGGAGAGGACCTTAACGATTCCCCACCGGCAGGCCATGGGAGGGAGTCCCCTGCACTGTTTATATGATAGAAAGCTTGTATGTATTTCTTGACATCCATGCTAACATTCTGAAAATGTGTTTGTCTTGCAGTCTTACTTCAACTGAATTTTTTCCCTCTGTCTTCTTTTTCTTGAAACAACTTTACAACTGATGCTAATTTGAAATCATTACATTTATGTTCATATCCTCGTCTTTATCATATGCCATTGTATCTTTACCTTGCCTGATTGGAATCACCAGCAGTGTGTTAAAATTAGAAATTCTTAAGCTTTTCTTCTGGAGACAGTGATTGTTTATACCCAGGGTGTTGCCAGGAACCAGCATTTTACTGAGTGCCACAGGTGGATCTTATGAACCAGTAAATTTTGAACTCATTGGAATAAGACTTTCAATCTTGCCCCTTTCTCCTCCAGCCAACACTGTGATGTATAGTAGTGGATGTCTGTGTGTAGGATGAGAAGTGGGGTTTGAAAAGCAGCAAAATAATATTTTAAAGGCACACGTATATTCAAACTTTTAGGATGCCATTTTAAATGTGAAATAAGTTGTTCTGTTATGAAACAATATCTTACCTCTTCTATGCAATATTCTAAATTGATTTTACAAAGGCTCCATTAATTCAGAATCTCTGAATCTTCCTTTCCTAGTTCACTGATTACCAAAGCTATGTCATCCACGGCTGCCTGGAGAATAATCCAACCTTGGAAAGATCTATTGCTTTATTTAATGGAATCTCTAAGTGGGTCCAGTTGATGGTTCTTAGCAAACCAACCCCCCAGCAAAGGGCAGAAGTTATCACAAAGTTTATCAATGTTGCAAAGGTATGTCTGGTAATCATACTGCGGCTCTTGAGTTCTAGATGTTCATTTACTCTACTAAGAAAAGTCATTGAGGAAATGTGGTGATCACAATATAAGGGCATCAGACTCGCTGATGTCTAATGAACAAATCATATTTCTGCTATGCAAGAAGATTTGCTTTCAAAAAGTAATGCTTAGAAGCATTTAATGTAGCTGTTTTCCATGAAATAATAGATATATTTCTCTGATTCTATTTGTGCCTCATTCTAAATTAATGTAATTTTTTTCCTTAGGTCCTTGTTATTAAAATTGTGCATGCATTTACTTGTAATTCAGAAAGTTTAGAATAATTCAAAAATCCTAAAAATGCACTGATGCATTTTAATTGCAGAAGCTCCTTCAGCTCAAAAATTTTAACACCCTGATGGCAGTGGTGGGAGGCCTCAGTCATAGTTCCATTTCACGCCTCAAAGAGACCCATTCTCATCTCTCTTCAGAAGTTACAAAGGTACAGTAGATTTGATTCTAATCAAAAGTAAAAACTGCATTTGCCAATTGGTCAGGTTTAGCATATGCCTAACAAATGTCACTCAGAGTGGGAAAGTTTTCCTTTTAAACCAATGGTAGGTTATACATGGGGACAGAGTAGAAAGAGTAGCCACACCAGCTAAGTCCACCTGGAAAAACAGGTTGGAGGCGGTGGTAAGTGTCCCAGGAAGAATGCTGTGATACACCATTAACATATTGTAGTGGTAAATATTCAACAGATATCTATTTGGTCCTTGCTATGTGATAGGCACTGTGATACACAAGGTAAATAAGAAATAGGCTGGGTGTGGTGGCTCACCCCTGTAATCTCAGCACTTTGGGAGGCTGAGGCAGGCAGATCGCCTGAGGTTGGGAGTTCAACACCAGCCTGACCAACATGGAGAAACACCATCTCTACTAAAAATACAAAATTAGCCGGGTGTGGTGGCACATGCCTGTAATCCCAGCTACTTGGGAGGCTGAGGCAGGAGAATCGCTTGAACCCAGGAGGTGGAAGTTGCAGTGAGCTGAGATCTTGCCATTGCACTCCAGCCTGGGCAACAAGAGCAAAACTGTCTCAAAAAAAAAAAAAAAGGAAATAGTTCCTACCCTACCTCCTGAAATAAAGTCATTGAATGACTGATTCATGACATTGTGTTGGGCACATCAGAAGAAAGAAGGGGAAGACATAGGCCTTGTATAGAAATCCTCAGATTTATAGCTGAATTGTCATGAAAAAGTATATCTTAGATATTAAAAAGTGATCATTTTACAAACTGAGCTTTTTTGCTATGTTTATTTTCATGACATGATAGTTGTTTTTCTTTTTGAGCAAAAAGGAACATTTTATAAGGATGAATCTTGAAAAGATCCTCACATAAGAGTGCACTTTGCTATTTCAATAAGGACACGTCTAGCTGTGAATTTAAAAGAAAAAGAAAAAAATCTTCTACAGTAATTAAACAATAAGGAGATGTATTATCTGTCAGGAGTGGTGGCTCACACCTGTAATCTCAGCACTTTGGGAGGTGGAGGTGGGAGGATTGCTTGAGGCCAGGCATTCGACACCAGCCTAAATAACATAGCTAGATCCTGTCTCTACCAAAAAAAAAAAAAAAATTAGCCTAGTGTGGGAGTGTGTGCCTGTAATCCAGCTATTTGGGAGGCCAAGGTAGAATGTTTGCTTGAGCCCAGGAGTTTGAAGCTACAGTGAGTCGTGATCATACCACTGCACTCCACCCTGCAGGACATACCTGGAAGTCCAGAGAAGGAGGCAACATGGTCTGTTCAGAGCTCCGACTCAGTTGCTCTGCCTGCCTCTGAGTATTAGGGAGTTTTGTTTGTTTGTTTGTTTGTTTCATCAAACTGGTTTCTCTCCTAATTGGGCTGTCTGTAGCAACCAAAAAATTATGTTCCCTTCTTTGAAGATAGGGAAGACTTCTCAATTCAACTCTTCACCCATAGAATTAAAGACCTCTTGAGCCACCTCAGGTCTTAGGTCCATCCCTGGACCAATAACGGTTGCCAGAGGAATACAATGTACTGATTGGCTTAACCCTGAGTTCCTGAACCAATCACAAACTAGAGGGATGCAATTACACTGATGATAAATCAGAACTCATTCTTGGTCTTGGAAATGGAAACAGCTCTCAGTCACATGGGCTGCTTTGGGAGATAGTAACTAATCAAAATTGGGATCTACTAAAAAGGTCTGGTTGCTGTGAAGCAACCATTGATAACTTGTCCACATAAACAAGAGGAAGTAAGCCACAGAAGTACCATTGTTTGACCTCATATGCTTATTCATTCCAAGTATAATGGGACTTATTATGTAAGAAGTACTTCATTTTCTTTTAGCTTTGTACCAAATCTCTAGTAAAAAACAAAACCAAATTTTAAATGTTGCGAAGAATAAGAATCTGATAGAAGCTTATAGAGGCTTGGAGAACTACCAGTGTATCTTTTTAAATTATTCGTGGGAACTTCTCTGACTTGCAGAGAAAGAAACTGAGGCCCAAAAAAGTGAAGTGACTTGCTCAAAGTCACTCTTCTAGTTAGGCAGAATACAGAATCACAGCTATCTCACACTGCATTGCAACTTTCTCTACCCCATACTGTCCCAGATTAACCTCAAGTAATATCTGGAATGCAACTTTCTTGGAACAACTAAAAAATTATTAATACTCAACATGCTTGCATTTATGGACAGTAATATTTTCATAAATTCCAAAACATCTAACTGTACATGATGCCATTTAATATCACAACATCCTAGTAGGTAGGCAGACGTGTAGGCTGTTTCTGTTTTATAACAAAATGGAACAGGCTGCTCAAGGCACAACCAGGCCTAGTACGTTTTTCTAACTTTCTTTTTCCTGATTCATATTTCCCTGCATCAACGTTGGTGCAAGTGATACTTTTCTCAGTAGCTGAGGAATTTCCTAGCCATGCATTGCAGGGCCTGGGGGTGTGCAGAAGGGAAAGTTGTTTGAAAATTCTACTTTTCCATCTGTTCCCAGAACTGGAATGAAATGACAGAGCTGGTCTCCTCCAACGGCAATTACTGCAATTACCGCAAGGCCTTTGCTGACTGCGATGGCTTCAAAATCCCCATCCTTGGAGTACACTTGAAAGACTTGATAGCAGTCCATGTCATTTTCCCAGACTGGATGGAGGAGAACAAAGTGAACATTGTGAAAATGCACCAGCTCTCCGTTACCCTGAGTGAACTAGTCTCCCTGCAGAATGCTTCTCACCACTTAGAACCCAACATGGATTTGATCAACCTGCTCACGGTGAGTTCCAAAGAGCCAAGTTTGGGCTTAATAACTCTTCTGCACCTTTCTTTCCAGGAGACATAGGACGATGTGTGCCAGCAAGTCATTCTGGGGGAAAATTGGTTTCAGAGTCAGTAGATGAGAGGAAATCTCATAGGACAAGGGAAAAGGAACCCTGGTTAATATTTTCCATAACTGGCAAATCTTGGGGCAAAGAAATCTATCTTTGTTCAGAGGCGCCCAGTCTCTGCTAGATGGCTCCACTTCTGGAGTTCTTAGAGAGGCTCCTCCAGACTCTGTCTCAGCCCTCATTCTCCTTCACCGCATTCATCCAACTCATCACATTGTTCTGTATGTCCTTCAGTCATCCGCTCCTCTTTATCCTCATTGCACTGCTTTGGCTGAAGCCTGGAGTAGTACAAGGACCTTCTCTGTGATCTCCCTGTTCCCATGATGAACCTCCCAAACCCCTAGGATGTGGTTTACAGTCTGGCATTCGAGGTTCTTTAAGACTCAGTCTCCGACCATCAGCCCAGCCTTGTTCACCATCACCCTCTCCCACATTTTACCAGTCTTTGAGAAAGATTGAACTTCTTGTACTTTCTACCATGAAATGCTGCCTACTGCTTCCTAGCCTTTGCACTTTCTTGGAGAATCCCATCCCTACCCATTCATGTGTCAAGTTCAAATTCAAAAGCCTGTCCTTCTGGGGCATTCTCTCCCCCACTCCAAAGCAGTCATGCATCTGTCATGTCGTATATTTTCCTTAACTACAGAAGGTATCACTTGCATTCAGTTTTTTTTTTTCTGTTTATCTGCCTTACATATCATATCCCTAGCACCTCTCACAGTTCCTGGCATATTTAGGAACTCAATAAATGAACTGCATGCTGTATTTAGGAGCGATGTGGCTTAGACAAAAGAAATTCACCCACCACTCATACTTTTTTGGCATTTGTAGCATATATATTTAGATGGTCTCTGGGTCCTATCTTAGAACGTTTAGACACAACAGGTGTATAGAAGAGAATGTTTCCCATTGGCTGTTTCTTTGTGGGAAGAAGCATAACCAAATTCGCTCTCTCGCCCTTCCTTAAACAAAAGTAGAGGTGCAACTTCCCCGTTTGGGTTTATAACACTGTAGCATCTGAAACAGCTGCAATACTGAACTAACTGTTTTCCTTTTATGGCTGTGGAAAATGAAACCAATAACTCCTTTCAATTTCTGAGATCCTAAATCACCTAAGACTGCTACATTGGAATAGGAGTGTGTTTTCTCACCCTTCTCACAAACTATTTCTAGAGCTTGTAATTATTTACCAAAGAATAGACCTCTGGCTGGGTGTGGTGGCCCATGCCTGAAATCCCAGCACTTTGGGAGGGTGAGGCGGGTGGATCACGAGGTCAAGGGATCAAGACCATCCTGGCCAACATGGTGAAAACCCGTCTCTACTAACAATACAAAAGTTAGCTGGGTGTGGTGGCATGCACCTGTAGTCCCAGTTATTTGGGAGGCTGTGGCAGGAGAATCACTTGAACCCAGGAGGCGGAGGTTGCAGTGAGCTGAGATTGCGTCACTGTACTCCAGCCCAGGCAACAAGAGCAAAACTCCATCTCCAAATAAAAAAAAAAAAAAAAAAAAAAAAAAGCCCTGTAAGTGTAGGCAATAATGCTAGCTATACCCTTCAAACAAAGCAGAAGTGGCCAACACACAGAAACACAGATCTCTTAAAGTTGAGTTTTTATGACAAATAGTAAACTCACAGACTTTCTCTACTGGGGGCGGGGAACGCAACTCACAATAATCCAAGCACCTGCATTTGTTAATCATTTGCCATGTAAATCTGTTTCCATAATAAGTGACCAGAGTTGCAGCCCCAATCAGACTGCAGACCCACAGCCACAGGGGATGTCTGCAGACCAGTCTCCACGTGGAGCCTAGGCTTCCTGTGTCTGTGTCCAGGCTGTCCACGATGTCAAGCATGCATAACTTCAGAGAGCAGGTGCCTACCTTTGGGCAATTTCTCATAGAGATAAAAGATAATAATGAGGTAGGGAAATCAATTTTGAGTTATAAATGAGACAAGCAACGTTATGACAAAGAGATTTTTAGAGAAACATTAGGCCGAGAGCAGTGGCTCGCGCATGTAATTCCAGCACTTTGGGAGGCCAAGGCAGGCGGCTCACGAGGTCAGGAGTTCGAGACTCAGCCTGACCAACATGGTAAAACCCCGTCTCTCCCAAAAATACAAAAATTGGCCAGGCATGGTGGCACCTGCTTGAAATCCCAGCTACTTGGGAAGCTGAGGCAGGAGAATCAGTTGAACCTGGGAGATGGAGGTTGCAGTGAGCCGAGATCGTGCCACTGCACTCCAGCTTGGGCAACAGAGGGAAACTCTGTCTCAAAAAAAAAAGGGGGGGAAGGGGGATATTTAGAGAAACATTGAAGGGTTTTCAATAAAATTTCAGGAGTACAAATGAAAAGAATCTGAACTCTAGAAATAAAGGTAAAGAAAAAAATTCCTTTTTGCTGGGAAGGAATTTTTCTCTCTCATAGTGAAGGAAAACTTAGAAGCCATCAAGCACCATATTTAGTAACTGCAGTGTTGGGTAGCATAGTGCAGTGGCAAAATCCTAGATGTCAGACCTTGCTTTCAGCCTTGCCTCTGCAGTCGCTTGGCTTTGTCTCCTTTGTAACAGCCTTGACTTTGGCTTTTTTAAAATAAGCATTTTGTGCTCATTTGTGAGATCTTTTCCAGCTCTAAACTTCTAGGATTCTAGATGTAAGAACCGGTGGAGCCTTGAGCATAAGGAAGCAAGAGTCAGCCTGATTCTGTAGTACCAGCCCAATAGGTCATCACGATAGCACAATCCTGCATATGAGTCGTCAAACATCAAGCCAAGATCCTTTCTCTCTCCCCACAGCTAAGAAAGTTTAGTGCAGGCCAAGTGTGGTGGCTCATGCCAGTAATCCCAACACTTTGGGAGGCCGGGGCAGGCGGATCATGACGTCAAGCGTTCAAGACCAGCCTGACCAATATGATGAAACCCCATCTCTACTAAAAATACAAAAATTAGCCAGGCGTAGTAGCACATGCCTGTAATCCCAGCTACTCAAGAGGCTGAGGCAGGAGAATTGCTTTAACCCTGGAGGCGGAGCTTGCAGAGTTAGACTCCATCTCAAAAAAAAAAAAAAAAAAAGAAAGTTTAGTGTATAGCAGTATATATTCATGCTTCCTGACTTCTGGGGAGTTAATGTCCATGAGGACCGAGGAGGCTTCTCTCCTTGGGATATAAGGGCAATGTTCTCTATGAAGCCACACACATCTGGATTAGAACCATATGGCTGACCGCAGCTGCCCCAATGCATGTGAAGGCATCCACACGCCAGCATCAGAAGGGGTGATTCATTTTGCCCATTTATAAGAACATTTCCCTTATATCCCAATTCATTTTAGGACTCTAAATTTTCACCTGAAGTGTTTGTTTTCATCTAAACATGGCTCAAGTGAGGTCGCCTATATATGGGGACAGCCCTGGAGGACAGAAAAAGAGAACCCTTAAGTTCATCAATAATTATTAAACGCCTACTCCATGTGGTAGGCTGCAGGGCCGTGCTTTAACTTTCTGTAATAGTTGATTACGATTTCCACAGCACTTTTCACATACGTTTCCTCAGTAAATCCTCACACGCACCTGCCATGCAGCCTGGTGGGCAGGGCAGCGAGTGGAACATCACCCCGACCCTTCTTTTTTTTACAAAAAAAGAAACTCAGATTCACAAAGGACAGGGAGTAAACGTCTACACCCCAGCCTGGGCAGGGTTCCCCTCAAATGGACATTCGCGCTCTCGTGTGGGCGCACTGCTGACGTCTAATTTTTTATTTCACATCTGTAAAAATTAATACTGCTCTCTCCGCCTCTTCATGATGTGCAGTAAAGGAGGTAATTGCAAGGCAAAATCTATGAGGGGGGTGCTGTGCTTGTTATTTTTATCATTGTATCCTTGACCCCTGGAAAACAGCACCAGGCATGTTGAGGGAAGGAGGATCACGCCACCAAACTATTGGGATTTGTATCGTTCCTCTTCTCAGGAAATATCTGGAGAGAACATTTCCCTTATATCCCAATTCACGTAACCAGGAGTTTTAAAAACTGATGCTTCTGTTGCATGGTATATGAAATAGTCTGAATCTTTTCATGGTATTTTTAGCCCTATCAGTTACTTTTACCATTTTGAGTACATGCAAATAACTGGAAAGCCCCTGTATTTTTAATTTTAGTCTCATTTTTAAAAAAGAAGAAGAAGAATAAGAAGAGTTTCAAAAATGGTGAGTAGAGGCAGTCTGACATCCAGGTGTGTTTTATTTTGTGATAAACAGTCAAGCCCATGTAGATCCTAATGAAGACTGAATCTGCAACCAGCTTTGCTGAAAGGATAGGTTGGTCAATGCAAAAACCTAAAATAGTGGACTGGAACATTTGTCAGAAAAAAACCAGCCAGGCTCAAAATATGTTGGAAAAAGCAAATGTTCTTGAAATTCCATTGATGAGCAGCCCATATTATTAAAAAGGTGTATAGAAAGTAGAACAGATCATTCTTTAGGCAGGTCCATAAAGCCCAGAGGAGATCCGAGAGAGGAAGTAGAATCGTGGCTGGGAAAGATGAGATGCCAGGAGCTTTACATTTACGCAGGCAGCTTTACATTCATGGATAAGCACAGTGGCATTTGACTTCTGCACTGACTGAAAGTCAAACCCTGCATTTGTGACCTTCTAAACAAACCTAGTCAGACACGCATTTGCTCATTTAATCTTCACCACAGTCCTGGGAGGCAGCTATTATTTATGATCCCTATTTCACAGATCAGGAGACTGAGATGCAAGAAGATTAATTGCTTGCCCAGGCTCACACTACTAATAAGCAGAGAGCAAATATTTGGAGACTACCAAAACATTTTCATCGCTGAACCAGTTATCTCTTTGACACATGGAAATACCCATGGATGTTCTGTTTCTTTTGAAAGAGCATCTCCCCGACTTAGTGTGTGGCTTATTTGGATTTTTGGTTGGCCGTTGTAGTGCTGCTATCATCTCCGGCAGATGCTGGTGCCAGTCATCACAGGACTTGGAAGCTGAGTCAGGAGGAAGGGAACATGCTCCTCCACGTCTGGATTAACTCCTGATAACAAGGAATTCAGAAGGAAGGAGTCACTCAGTTTTCTCTTTATGTAACCTTCACAGTACAAGGCCACAAGCTGGGACTGGGGGTATAGAGGTGCAAAAGACAGATGTGCTGCCCACTTTCACAAGGCATAGAGCCTGGCAGAGTTGTCTGTTGTGGGATTTACAAAATGGTAGGCAACTGCCCATGGCCGATGTATTTTACTTGGCCCACATGGAATCATAAAATTTTTTGTTTTTAGTTCCCAGTGTTTAAAAATTGGGATATTTACCTAAAACTCCAGATTCCTGGCTTCTTCTAACAAATAAGAAGATCTGGAAACTCGAGGACCAATGGTAGGCTGGCAGCAATTTGCCATCGCTGAGTAGCGATGTTCATCCCAAACCACACCTCTCCCTGTTGCTTCCTTAACACAGAGAGAGAGCTCTAAGATGAGAGATCCCTAAATAAATTACATCTGTAAAGACTCTGTTTTCTAAATAAGATGCTCTGATACCAATGTCTCTATCAACATGTACCTTTTGTGCATCCTACTTTGCTCTTTTATATAATGGGCTGGCTCCTAAAGGCATTTGTTGGTGACATGTGGATGTTTCCTTTCCTGTAAAAAGGCAGAGTCAGAGAGGTAGGAATGATTGCTGTTCAGGGGAAGGCAAATACAATCTCTCTTCTTTGTAAGCAAGATTTTCATGATCTTGAAATGATACTGGGGAAACTTTACAGTTAAATGAGTTTGATTTTGTTTAGAAAAAAACTTTGTGACAAAGTGCAGGCAAAAGAAATGTGACCTGATTACGAAGTCCTTAGTTTAAATGTTATATTCAAGTAGCTGCTAGAACAGTGACTAGAATGGTCTCTGGCACATAGTAGATTATTGATAAATATTTGTTGAATGAATGATTTGAAAATGAAACTTTATGATGCCAACTTCTTTTTGAAAGGAAGTAGAACAGGAAAAGGAATCTTTGAAAACATCTTTGCCTCTGAGTTTTCTCTTGCTTCCTCCTTTCTTTTCCCTTTCACTCCACTCTCATACACAGATAAAATATGTTAAAGAAAATTTTTCATTCCTACATGGTCAAAGAAGGGAGCCAGCAATGGTTATGTTCATGTCCGGGGAAGTGATGTGATTCATCGAGTGTCCTAGCTTTAAAGGAGTGGGTGGGAATTGTTCAGACTTATTTTAAGCCTCGTGACTTCTGTTTTAGGTGAGTGGGAACAGGCATTGTAAGGCTTTACAGATTTTATCCACGTTCTCCAATCTGGATCTATGTTGTCCTTGCCTGCAGTGACCTTCCTCTCTCTCTTGTCCAAATTAAGTCCCAATCCTCCTGGTTAAGTCGCAGCTCACCAGGACCTCCATGAATCTATCTTGATCATTTCAGTCTCCAGTGGCCCCTATGCATAATAATAATAATATGACTAATAACACATGCAATAATAACAGTAACATTAACACTACACAATAACACTCCTTGAGATTTTACTGAGGTCTTGTGTGAAATATTTTACATGCATTATTTCATTTGGTCCTGATATAAATCCAACTCAGTAAGGACTTTTATGACCATTCCCATTTTCCAGATGCAGAAACTGAGTATCAGAGAGGAAATGACTTGCTAAACGTCACAGAGGTAGCCAGTGGCAGGCGCCATGCTTGAACCTAGCCCTGACTGACTACACAGCCTCTGATCTCATGTACTTACTATGCTGCCTCCCTGATTCCTGACCAATTCCTGGAGCACTTAAAGTGGAGCAATGACTTCACACTCAGCATGTGCTGCCTTTTATTGCTATGAACACATCTTTTTAGGTTCAGGCCCTGTTTATTCAAATAAATTATCAGGCCCTGGAGGGCAAGAAATGATTTTTTTATTTCTTTTTAAATTTATTTATTTTACTTTAGGTGAAAACTATATCTGGCATTTCTCCCCATGTTATCCCTCCCCACCCCCCACTGTCTCTCCCCTTCCCCACCCCCACAACTGCCCCCAGTGTCTGATGCTCCTCTCCCTGAGTCCATGTGTTCTCTTTGTTCAACACCCACCTATGAGCGAGAACATACGGTGTTTGGCTTTCTGTTCTTGTGGCAGTTTGCTGAGAATGATGGTTTCCAGATTCATCCAAGTCCCTACAAAGGACACAAACTCATCGTTTTTTATGGCTGCATAGTATTCCATGGTGTATATATAACACATTTTCTTTGTCCAGTCTATCATTGATCGGCATTTGGGTTGGTTCCAGGTCTTTGCTATTATACACAGGGCTGCAATGAACATATGTGTGCATGTGTCTTTATAGTAGAACGATTTATAGTTCTTTGGGTATATACCCAGTAATGGGATTGCTGGGTCAAATGGGATTTCTATTTCTAGATCTTTGAGAAATCGCCACACTGTCTTCCACAATGGTTGAACTAATGTACACTCCCACCAACAGTGTAAATGTGTTCCTATCTCTCCACATCCTCTCCAGCATCTGTTGTCTCCAGACTTTTTTAATGATCACCATTCTAACTGGTGTGAGATGATATCTCACTGTGGTTTTGATTTGCATTTCTCTAACGACCAGTGATGATGAGCATTTTTTCATCTGTTTGTTGGCCTCATATATGTCTTCTTTTGAAAAGTGTCTGTTAATATCCTTTGCCCACTTTTGAATGGGGTTTTTTTTTCTTGTATATCTGTTTTAGTTCCTTGTAGATTCTGGATATTAGCCCTTTGTCAGATGGGTAGATTGCAAAAATTTTTTCCCATTCTGTTGGTTGCCGATTCGCTCTAAAGATGGTTTCTTTTGCTGTACAGAAGCTCTGGAGTTTAATTAGATCCCATTTGTCTATCTTGGCTTTTATTGCCATTGCTTCTGGTGTTTCAGTCATGAAGTCCTTGCCTATGCCTATGTCCTGGATGGTTTTGCCTAGACT
>CAUYLG010057466.1:0-11708 GCA_963573385.1 Cacajao melanocephalus
TGGGGCAGCACCTGTGCAGTAAACGAGGAGGCCAAGGAGGAGAGGGGTCCAGGCCATGGCTGAGGCACTGATGATGCTGCTTCCTGAGGCCCAGGCTGGGCAGGTTCCTCGCAGGCCTCTCTTATCCCCTTGCTGAGAGAGCGGCCCGTGATGCAAATCAGCAGAGTCGGGGGCAGGTGCTGGAGCAGCTCTGTGGTTTCCAGAGAAGGGCTCAGCCCAAAGGGACACAGAGGGAAGAGGGGTGACCCTTGCTTACCCACCCCCTCAGCCTACAGGACTCTCCTTCATCCACTGGTCCCATAGTCCGGGCTCACATCTTTACCCAGATTGTCCCCAGCCTTGCTCCTGGGCTGGGTTGGTCATGGAAAAAATCAGAGCTGAATTTCTCTGTATTCTCCAGGGGACATAAAGTTCGTCCTATGGGATGGTGGTAGGCCTGTTCAAGAGGTTGCTGGAGTCACAGTGGTGATGGGGGAGTTACCTGGGGTCCACAGCCCCCTCCTCCATTTCTTCCTGCCTCAGGAGGCCGGTGGTTAACTTGTTTCTGCTTCTCTAGTAATATCCTGATCATAAATATTTTATGTCAGACACGAGATGTCTGGTATGGGCTTAAATCCATTTTGAAGACACATTCCAGAGTCCAATGCAGGGAACCCCTTTATCCCCACTCTACAGTACAAGCTTTGAACAGATATAGGCCCCACCCAAGGGCACAGCTCCTCACTGCTAGGGGAGAATGAAATTCCTTGGTTACAAGTGGACACAGAGTTTTGGAAGATCCATGGGATGCGGTACGTTTCTACCTTGGCTGTGAGTTCTAGTGCCAGGTCATAGGTGCTGTGCCTCAGTATCCCCAGGGTGCTTTCAGGACAGGGACAGATCAGGAGGTAAAGGAAACATTTGCTTCATGAGAGAATGAGAGGAGGCTGCACACTCCAAGACCCCGGAAGTGAATGTTTATTGTAACTAAGTTGTCTTCAGTTGCTGGGAAAGTGTATCAATGGATGAAAACTGAAGTCAACAGAAGATTAATGAGCAAGCATTTTGTGCCTCATGAGGAAATCAAGAGCTGTGATTTGGCAGGATCCCAGGACAGAGTCGGGATGACCAGGGACAGTGAATGTGGAGGAGTGGCGGGGAAGGAGAAGCCGCTGTGTCTGCAGGATGGGAGCTCCCAGAGCAAAGGGCAGGGAGGTGGGACACGTGTGACTGCAGAATGGGATAGCACATGTGACCATGGGATGGGGGCCAGGGCGATGGGAAGAGGCAAAGTGCCTGTATCTGTGTCACAAAAATAAGCACCATCTCCAAGAGACAACTGAGAACCAGGAAGTCAGAAGAATGTAAACATCAGTGTCAAGGACAAATGCTCCAAAAAGAATCTCTTTCCTTCCAGGTCTCAGTTCATGGCCATCAACCCTCCCTGCATGTCAGCATCTCCAATGCTCAGGCTCACCCCATCCCCAGGTGTTTTTGTCAGATACTCTCTGCTGCCATCTGGTGGCCACTCCACACTGGCTGCTGGTGGCTCAGAGGTCTCCTGGGTCCAGGTGTAGCTTCAGAATCTGCTGCTCAGGTCCCTGATTCTTTGATTCATGGACTGCTGACCTCAGGGAGAAATTCCTCTTCTCTGTGTGGCCCCTTCCTGCCACAGGACCCAGCACAAGGTGCTCAGATTCCTGATGGAAATACAAACACTCCATGTAATAGAGAAGGTGACAGGACGATCCTGAGGCTCCCTGCACGTCTCTCTGGGTGGTTGGTGGTCCTGAAGGGAAACTGGGGCTTGGTATTGAGAGATATAGGACTCAGGGGTGGCTTTGACTGGTTCTGGCTACAAATACAGGGCCAATGTGGGTTGGTGGTGACTCCTATAATTCAACAGAGACAGAAGCTCATTCACCCAACAAATATTCCTGACCCACTCTGTCCCGGCAAGACATTTTAGGCATTTTAGGAATTCAGCATGAGGAAGACACATTTCTTGCTCTCAGGGGCTTCCCGTCCTGTTGTGGGATCAGTGCAGCAGGCACACTGGGTTTACAGACCCAGCAGATACTCCCTACCACCTTCTACCTGTGGGTCATCTCCTCCATTCACTTGAAATCCAGGCAAATTTCCAGTTTCTCCCCACCAGGAGCTACCATGTAGCTCAGCATTGGTCCATGGGATGTAACTATCAGATGTCTGAGGTTCTTCTCAGGGAACTTTTCCTCTTGTGAAGGAAGGACTAGATTGGATTTGTGCTTTGCTTTTTCTCTTGAACTTGGTGTGATAGCCGGAGCTGCAGCAGCCATGCTGAGGTGTGATGAACAACAATGAAAGCAAAGTCAGCATTGCATTGACGGGAATGGAAAGTTAGAAATATTTGAGGTTCCTATGGAACTGCTGAGCATCTGGAGAAAAACGACCAAGTATGTGCACTCTTATTTTTGTCGGAGAAAGTTGGATGCTCCCTTGTTCCTGCCACATGTGTCCTTGCAGTGAAAAAGCATTTCTGGTTGATAATGCAATGATTAATAGAAATAAATCCATCCACAAATTAATAATAGAAGAATAAATGTAGAATTGTAGGCTCTATGCAGATAATCGTGGTAAGTTCTGACAGAAGTTGACTGGCCGACGGCTGTAGATTATTGGTTGGAGAAGCCTCCCTGAAGAAGAGTCTGTGGAGCTCCTTTGAGCAAGGAGTGAAGAAACAAGTGATGAAAGTGTATCCTAGGAGCTACCTGTGTGCCCTGCAGGGAAGGGTCTTGGGTGTGTGAGGATCCGAAAAGACAGTGGGACGCCTGAAGGGGATCTGCAATGTAAACCAGTTTGGGTCGGATGTGACATTTGCTCACAAGTGAAGAATTCAGAGACATAAATGATGTGTAGTGTGGGAAATTAATAGGTAATAAATTAGGTGATCTGGAGCAGCATAGCAAACAAAATCACTTGTGACCTCTAGGAAGATGCTACTGTGTGGGGACATGTGTGGGTCACGTGAGACCAGACCAGTCTCAGTCCCTCTCTACATCACGTGGCCCTGAAGATACTCAGGGGAGCGGTTCTTGGTTCCTCCCCTCTACCTAGTGACCACCACGCAGCCCTGTGGGGACCCAGCCTGCTGCCTGTGTGTCTGGTCCCGGGCCAGCTTTCTGCAGTCCCAGGTGGGTGACCCAGCACTGCTTTTTCTGAAGTTCTAGAGATTTGCTGACCCAGGAGCAGAGAATTTAGGGAGTGCACTTGACAGGGAAAGAAAGATCCCGTGAGACAGAGTGACAATTCCAAGGTCGCTGGGGAAGGAAGAAAGGAGAGCAGGACCAGGGAAGTCCTAGACCCATAATGATGAGCTCTTCTAAATGTCCTGGGACCAGCCTGGGCTTGGGATGGGGACCTGGGAAAATCCTGAGCCAAATTTGTGAGTCCCTGATGCAAACAGTTTCCCCTCATCAGTTCCTACAGCTGCCTGTGGGGAGTCCCGCTCTACTTGAACATGGAGCCAGGCAGGGCCTGGGAGGGCAGCCAGCCCCCTGCGTGCATGGGCTGATTAGAACACCCAAAGCAAAAGACTCCAGATTTTAATCAAACATCGGCCTTTTAATGATCATTTAAACTGAAATATTTTTACTGTAATGTTTGAGGGTTAGAGATCTTCCCATAAAAATGACCTAAGTCAATGTTCCTTTAGCACAATGAATAATTGTTGTAGATATATTAATAAGTTGTAGATATATTAATACGATGATAAGTTGTAGATATATTAATAAGTTGTAGATATATTAATATCTAGATATGCAACTTGGAAATGTGGACCACGTGGGTTAGAGGTGAAGGAAATTGGGAAGCTTAATAAGTTGTAGATATATTAATACAATGATATTTCTCAGCGCTTTTTTGAGCAGAGTATCATTTTCTTTTGTTTTTCCCATTTCCATGAGATATGGGCATGAATGCAAGCCACGAGCATTGATACAGGAAACCTCTGCTTTTCTTAGTCAATACATCTCACACCTGACATGCTTACCTTATTCAAGTGTCATAAAGTGAATTACAAAATACATCAGTGGAAGCAAATGGCAGAGAAATGTCACCACTGGTAGGATTTTACCCAAGAATCACACAAGGTATTTACTCATGGAACAAATACATGATGCTCACATGCAGGTGATCCTGCACAGGTGTGACTCATTCTGGATCAGATGTGAGTTGGGCAAGTTTCCTTCCACTGACCAAGGTGGCTTCTGTCCTGCTCACCTGTGTGAGAAGCTCCCTCTTTGTTCCTGGGTCTTCATGCTGGGAAGATGCTCTTCTTTGGAAATGCATAACTAGGGGTGTTGCGGGAGAATGATGAGACCTTGTCTGTGGAATTTGATCTTCCCATACTCACAGGGCCTCATTCTTCTCTGGATGCAAAATTATCAGGCAGCAGAATATGAGAGCAAGGGTCCCTTACGTGCCCCAGGTTGTGCTGAAAAGAGTTTCCTAGTGCACATCTCCCAGGAGGTCTCCAGGAGCCTGAGACTGGCTGAGTCAGTCCTCACGGAGACCCAAGAAGCAGAGAAACCTGTGAAGCGTCCCTCTTGCTTTGTGGTTTATCCAAAGATGTAGTTTTCTTTTAAATCCCCAAATCCTGTCCCTTGAAATTCTGAGCCTTGCAGAGATGTGTTCACTGATTCTAGTGGTAGAAAAGTCTCTAGTAGTAGAACGAGCTCCTGCATTCCTCTGCACTTTCAAAAGTCTCTAGAGTTCAGGCATGTTTGTAGAGCAGAAACTCTAACAAAGTAGGTGTAGAAGAGTGTGTTATATAAGCAAGGGAGATGAGAGAGAACGTGAAAGCTTCCCAATTTCCTTCACCTCTAACCCACGTGGTCCACATTTCCAAGTTGCATACAGATGAGAGGGCCAAGGACAGCAGAGGCTGAGGGCTGGAAATTCCAGGTTTAGAGCCACAGGTTTCTTCATCTTCCTGTTCCACCAGCAGATCTAACCCCTTATGCACATCAGAGATAAGGTTTCCTCAGCCACAGTCTGTCCCTCTATAGGACTCAGTGTCTAACAGCTATGAATGACCTTTTTCTTGAAAATCAAATTCAGATATAGACTCAGCAGTGGACATTGTTTTCCCAAGCACAGGGATAAGAGTCAGCAGCACAGACTGGCCTGTGGGCACAGTGTGCCTGGCTGCACTGCACCCAGCATAGCCCTACGGTGTGGAAACAGTCCTGCTGCCAACAGGGAACGCTATCATCCTGGGGGGTAGTTTTTACAAAATTCTTCACAAGCGTTGACAAAGAATTCTGGTTTCAAAATGCTGGTTGCAGACAGCTGAGAATCAAATATGCGTGTGAGTGAATGTTATGGTCATACACAATTTTACATGAATAGAATTACATTAGATAATCATTCATGTGACCTGCATTTTTTTCAAATATTGCAGACAGACATCAGCAGTCATAAAAAAATAATAAGGGGGAATCTTGTCATTTCCAACAATATGAATAAACCTGGAGGAAATTATGCTAAGTGAAATAAGCCAGATGCAGAACGACAAATACTGTATGAGCTAATAATATGTGGAATCTAAAAAGTGGAACTCTTTTGACATTATTTGGTAATACAATAAATACAAAAATATTAAAGGAAAGGGGAAAAAAAGAAAAAAAGTGGAACTCATAGAGGCAGAGTAGAATGGTAGTTTCCAGGGGCTGTGGGTGGGAGGATGGAGAGATGTTGGTCAAAGGCTACAAAAGTTTAGTTATAAGGTGGTAAGTCCTAGGCCAGGTGTGGTGGCTCAAGCCTGTAATCCCAGCACTTGGGGAGGCTGAGGCTGGTGGATCATCTGAGATCAGGAGTTCAAGACCAGCCTGGCCAACTTGGTGAAACCCCGTCTCTACTAAAAAATACAAAAAATTAGCTGGGCATGGTGGTGGGTGCCTATAATCCCAGCTACTTGGTAGGCTAAGGCAGGAGAATTGCTTGAACCCAGGAAGCAGAGGTTGCAGTAAGCCGAGATAGTACCAATGCAATCTAGCCTGGGCAACAGTGAGAGACTTTGTCTCAAAAAAAAAAAAAAAAAAAAAGATGATAAGTCCTGAGGCTCTAATATACAGCATAGTGACTATAGTTAATAATACCATATTATTAATTGAAAATTTCTAAGACAGCATATCTTAAGTTTACTCATCACATACACACACACACACATACGTTGACTATTGTGAAAAATGTAACTAATTTGATTAGTGTATACATGTATCAATGTATATAAATTGTACACCTTGAATCCATACAATTTTTATTTGTCAATTATACCTCAAGAAACCTGGAAAAAATCAAACATTACAAATATCTGATTGTATTTTGTGTCTCCTGTCCCAAAAAAGCACCTGGAGCTTAGCAAAGCACTTGATGTTTGCCCTCACACTGTTCCTCTCACATTCCAACTGTCGATCAAAAAGAACCATCAGACAAAAAACACCTCCAAATTGTTTAATTTATTCAGGAGTTAGAAAACAGAATTATAGACTGGGCATGGTGGCTCATGTCTGTAATCCCAGCACTTTGGGAGGCTAAGGTATGAGGAACACTTGAGGCCTGGAATTCAAGACCAGCCTGGGCCACACAGTGAGACTCTGTCTCTACAAAAAAAAAAAAAAAATTAATAAAGTAAATACATAAATTAGCCAGGCGAGGTGGTGCATGCCTGTTGTCTTAGCTACTCAGGAGGCTGAGGTGGGAGGATTGCTTGGGCCAGAGAGTTGGAGGCTGTGGTGAGCTATGATTATGCCACTACACTCCAGCCTTGGTGACAAAGCAAGACCCCTGTCTCAAAAAACAAGTATAAAAATAAAAATAAATTTACTGTTATGTATAAAATTTTTCTTTTGGTACCACAAAGGAACATTAGTACTGGGACAAAAGATCTCTCAGCAAAGCAATTCTTTTTACTTCCTGTAAGGTTTATTGTCGAATTTAAAGTGAGGAAACTGAGGCCAGTATTAGAAAAATTAGGTTCCAATATATTCGGCTCCCATGCAAGGTTCTACGGTTCCGGGAAGGAGGGCCAGAGAAGTCGAGCTTGACTTCCTGAGCGAGGGGGTGTTTTACAGCGAGTGAGGGTGTCTTGATTGGTTGTGAGGGAACAGGACGTGGTTGGGGCAAGCTACTATTGGTAGGTAGGCGGGACTGCCGGTGAGTGGGCCGTCCGGGGGAGTGGGGCCAGCTGCTATTGGGCAGGGTTTGGCGGGGTTTCTTTCAAATTTTGGCGGGGTTTTCTAACGGCAGGCTAGGTGCTGAGTGCAGAGTCTGGTGTTGAGTGCAGATTTGAGTGCGGAGTGCAGAAGTGGGTGTGGGCTAGGTGCCGAGTGCAGAAGTGGGCGTGTCGAGAGCAGGGGTGGGCGTGTCCAGCCTCCCATCAAGGCAACCGGCCTTACGCAGAAAGGGTACTCCCACTAGCAATCTTGCCACGAGAATACCACAAACAAAGGAAAGCAGACATATTTCACATTTGGGGTTGTCCTTACTGCTGTGTCTGATCTTCACTGGCTGGAGCCAGACCTCACAGTCTAAACTAAAACCTGATTGGCTAATAACTTGAAACTTTTATAAACAGGCAAAAGCAACGGAGAGCAAAAAAAGGAAGTCCAAATAAGGAAGGGACATAGGCTGTGAGCTGGGACATGCCTGTGAGCACGTCCAGCACAGATATCTTGGTTAAAGTACAAGGACATAGAAAGCACTACGTGCCTGTAAGCATGTTTAACAGCTACATAGGATAGGGCTTCTAGCAAAAAGGCAAGAAGGGTTTTGAAGAAAGTGTTTAAAACAAACTATTATTTCTAACACTTATGAATTTTTCTTAAACAAGAAAGGAAACCTTGAAGAGGAAATTTTCCAATTCCCACATTTACAAAAAAAAAAAGAAATTTAAAAAAGAAAAGAAGCATTATAACCTAAGTTGCATAGCTATGGCAAGCCGCATATGCATCTGAAGCAGGGAGGGCAAAGGGAAGGTTTTACCAGCAAAAGGAGAGGTTTAGATAAGCTGCTTAGAAATAGAGTTCATTGATTATGGAGACTCAAAACCACAGCTGACATCAGTTCATTGGTAGAGATGCTGTTCCTAGGCAGGTGTTCTTTCTTTCTCTTTTTAAGACAGAATTTCATTCTTGTTGCCCAAGCTGAAGTGCAATGGCACAATCTTGGTTCACCGCAACCTCTGCCTCCAGGGTTCAAGCGATTCTCCTGCCTCAGCCTACCAAGTAGCTGGGATTACAGGCATGTACCACTATGCCTGGCTAATTTTTTGTATTTTTAGTAGAGACAGGGTTTCTCCATGTTGGTCAGGCTGGTCTCAAACTCCTGACCTCAGGTGATCTGTCTGCCTCGGCCTCCCAAAGTGCTGGGATTACAGGTGTGAGCCACCACACCTGGCCGGCAGGTGTTCTTTCAAAAACATCTATCTAAATTGCTGTGGTCCTAAAATGGGAATGTCTTGCAGAGCTATTTCACAAAGTCCCGAGACAGCCATTCCTTTTTAAAAATAGAGATGAGGTCTTGCTAAATTGCTCAGGCTGGTCTTGAATTCCTGGCCCCAGGGGATCCTCCACCCTTGGCCTCCCAAACTGCAGGGATTACAGGGGTGAGCCAATATGCCTGGCTTCCTGAGACGGCTTTTATCTCAGCCATATAAGCATGAGCCCTTCCCTTTCATATCCTCAGGGTTTTAGTTTGGGTCAACAAAAGGTAAGTTTATTTTGGTATCTGCAACTTTCACACACCCATCACCATAAAAGAAAGGACCAGCCTCAACTTCTGCAGAGATCCTCCACAATCCTCTTTCCTCTCTCTCTCTTGCTGGCAACCTGGCCATGCCATGATTCCCTTCTATCTGTCCTCCTCTGTGGACTTCCATGACCACGCTCTATCCTATGAGGCAGGACCAGGGTCATGTTCACTTTCATCTCTCCCCTCCCTGACATTTGTTCCACTCCCCAACTTGTTCTCCACGCATCAATCTCAGTGGAGCAACAGCAGTCAGATGACGAAAATAAATAATGGTGGCCAGTCTTCGAATGGATCAGCTTTTCAATCCCACACTATCCATCTGCTGCCTTCTCATCAGCCTCCCCTCTGCCCCAGTTTTTTTCCCTTCTCAAACTGGACAAGCACCGTACTCCCTCAAGATGTGTGCAGCCTGTTCCCATGCCCTGAACTCCGGCCCTTCAAGCTCCTATGGCTGCTCCCTGCTCAGGTCTCAGAAAAGGAGTCCTGGGCAACCCTGCCAGGGGGCTGCCTTATTGGCTGTCTTGAGATGATTAGCTACGACTGCCACTTTAAAACAATGGTCTTCTTGTGTTTTGTTTTCACCCTAAACTTTGTAATCAGAAATTGTAAATCTTTGAACATCCACAGCCACTGAAGGACAAACCTTTCCTGAATGCCTCAAGCAGAGAGGGGGAGGCTGAGTATCCATTTCCAAAGTGCAAACATGACGGTTTTTATCAGCCCCATTCTTTTATATATATATTTATTTATTTATTTAAAGACGGGGTTTCACCATGTTGGTCAGGCTGGTCTTGAACTCCCGACCTCAGGTGATCCGCCCGCCTGGGCCTCCAAAGTGCTTGGATTACAGGTGTGAGCCACCACGCCTGGCCTTATCAGCCCCATTCTATGTGACAATCCCAGGTCGAATCTGGATCAATGCAATGACTTCCTTTGTATGTATCTATGTTTTGTTCCCGCATTCATTCATCCGTGCAGCTGGGAACTCGCAGCTCTCTTCACTAGTATGGGGACCCGTAGAGGAATGGCAGGCCAGAGCCACAAAAGCCAGCCAGCCTCACGACACTGCCTGTTGCTCTTAGTCACCATGATCATCATAGCCTACGGCGGAGATTTGGGGTCCCCCCTTTCAGGAAAACACAGTTTGTGGAGGCAGAATACTTCCCAGGCCTGACTGAGAAAACAATTCAAAAGACCCAAAGAGATTCCTGGAGCTCAGCAAAGCACTTTTCCGTGTGAGGGGAGAGGGAGGCCGGAACACATGGACTGGGCCGGGAACACGGGGCCCTTCCGCTTGGCTGCTAGCCCCTCCCTCTCCCCTCACCCGGAAAAGACCCTCCCCATCTCTGCAGAAACCTGACTGTCCCCCTAGAGGGCCCGGGAGGAAGTGGGTTTTGCACACAGTTCCTGTTGACTCCAGTGCCCCCTGCTGGCGCCAGACGTGGGATCCCGGCGAGGCTTCAGGGCACAGCTCCCCAACGGCCAGAAGCAGGGCCCGCCGTGCCTTGGCACCGCTCCGGGACACCCCACCCGTCCCCCAGGTGTGACCTATCAGCAGGTATGTATTGGCGACAAAAGGAGCAGCCCTCAATACAGGGAAAGCAGGGCTGAGTCCTCTGGAGGCACGGGGAAGGGGTGTGGCGTGAACGCGTGGATTTCTGTGGAATGCGGAAGCACGGGGAGGCGAGAGGAGCATGCGCAGGCCTCAGAAAGTTCTGGAAAACTGACTTGCGGGAGGACGGAAGTACGCGCGCTCCAGACAGCGCAAGTAAATTGAATCCCGGTGAGGGTGTCTTCAGGCCTGGGGGGTTGCAGAAGTAGGTAAATACAGGTAAATATGAAGATTTAGCCTGCCAAGGGCAGGGGCGTCTTTTCTAGACCCGCGGAACGGGATGGGGCGAGGACCGCTCCTGAGGAGACCCTGGAACCGGCCCCTGCACCCGCATCCCACTGAGAAAGGGGGGTGGGTAGAAGCACAGGCCCAGGGCAGGGTCCAGACCTGGACCTCTCCCTGATCCCGGAACCCCGCATCCCACATTCCCAGCCAGTCTCCCACCTCCCCAGTGTCTCTCCATTCACCAGCTATACCCCATTTCTCCACCCTGCCCTTGCTGCTGTCCTGGGGGCAAGACCACAGGCGTCACCCATTCCCAACACTCCTCTGCCTCCTTCTGCCGCCCTCTAATATCTTCCTCCCCATCCCCACCCCTCCGCCAACCTTTCTTCCCTCATCCCCACCTCTACCCTGTCTGCCTTCCCCCATTCCCATCCCTGCACCATCCTGTCTTCCTTCCCCCATCTCCACACCTCCCCTACCCTTTGTCTCCTTTTCCCCATCCCCACCCCGTCTCTGTTCTCCCATCTCCACTCCTCCCCCAACTTGTCTCTCTTCCCCCATCCCTACCCCTTTCCCAACCTCTTTCTCCCTTCCCTCATCCCCACCCCTCCCCCACCCTGTCTGTTCTCCCATCTCCACTCCTCCCCCACCTTCTGTCTCCCTTCCCCCACCCTCACCCCTTCTCCAACCTTTTTCTCCCTTTCCCTCAACCGCACCCCTCCCCCGTCTCCATTCCCTCATCCCCACCCCTCCCCTACCCTCCGTCTACGTACTCGCATTTCCACCCCTCCCCTACCCTCTGTCTACGTACTCCCATCTCCACCCCTCCCCAACCTTCTGTCTCCCTTCCCCCATCGCCACCCCTCCCCCACCCTGTCTCCGGTCCCTCCCACCCCTCCCCCACCCTCTGTCTCCCTCTGTCCCCACCCCTCTGCCACCCTGTCTCTTTTCCTCCGCCCGCACCCCTCCCCCACCCTGTCTCCCTTCCTCCGCCCCACCCCTCCCCCACCCTCTGTCTCCTTTCCTCCGCCCCACCCCTCCCCCACCCTCTGTCTCCTTTCCTCCGCCCCACCCCTCCCCCACCCTCTGTCTCCCTTCC
>CAUYLG010057468.1:0-31901 GCA_963573385.1 Cacajao melanocephalus
TCCTAGCCAGCATTTGTAATCTGGGTGCTCTCATTTCAAATTGAGGCAGGGTGCTGGGGGCAGGGGGACTCACACCTTTAATTGCAGCACTTTTGGAGGTCAAGGCAGGAGGATTGCTTGAGCCCAAGAGTTTGAGATCAGCCTAGGCAACATAGTGAGACCCCATGTCTATGAAAAATACAAAAATTTGGGGCTGGGTGCAGTGGCACACGCCTGTAATCCTGGCACTTTGGGAGGCTGAGGTGGGCGGATCATGAGGTCAACAGATTGACACCATCCTGGCCAACATGGTGAAACCCCGTCTTTACTAAAAATACAAAAATTAGCCAGGCGTGGTGGCACGTGCCTGTAGTCTCAGCTACTCTGGAGGCTGAGGCAGGAGAATTGCTTGAACCTGGGGGGCAGAGGTTGCATCAAGCTGAGATCGCACCACTGCCTTCCAACCTGGTTATAGAGCGAGACTCCATCTTAAAAAAGAGAGAGAGAAATACAAAACTTAGCCGGATGTGGTGATGCATGCCCGTAGTCCCAGCTACTCAGGAGGCTGAGTTGGGAGGACCGTTTGAGCCCAGGAGGTAGAGACTGCAGGGAGCCAGGGTCACACCACTGCACTGCAGCCTGGGAGACAGAGTAAGACCCTGACTCAAAAAAAGAAAAAAATAAAGTTACATGACATATTCAACCTAATTGTAAAGTAGCTTTATATTAGGTATTTTTGCCCAAATGTAGGCTTGGATAAGTGCTCTCAGCACATTTAAGGTAGCAAAGGGTGAACTGTGATGTTTGGTAGATAAGGTATATTAAATACATTTTTGACTTATGATACTTTCAACTTATGATGAACTTATCAGGAAGTAACCCCATCGTAAGTCGATGCACGTCTGTAGTTGTTTGTGAACATTACTGTGTATTTAGCAAGTGGTTTTGTAGGCTGTTGATTTGGGGCTTTTTTTTTTTTTTTTTTTTTTTGAGACAGAATCTTGCTCTGTCACCCAGGCTGGAGTGCAGTGGTGCGATCTCGACTCACTGCAACCTCCGCCTCCTGGGTTCAAGCGATTCTCCTGTGTCAGCCTTCCGAGCAGCTGGACGTTTCACTATGCCTGGCTAATTTTTGTATTTTTAGTAGAGATGGGGTTTCACCATGTTGGCCACGCTGGTCTCGAACTCCTGACCTCAAGTGGATCTGCCTACCTCAGCCTCCCAAAGTGCTGGGATTACAGATGTGAGCCAAAGTAACCGGCCTGGTTTTGGGAAAATTTTTTTTTTTTTAGACGGGGTTTCACTCTTCTTGCCCAGGCTAGAGTGCAATGGTGCAATCTCGGCTCACTGCAACCTCTACCTCCTGGGTTCAAGCAATTTTCCTATCTCAGCCTCCCAAGTAACTGGGATTACAGGAGTACACCACTATGCCCGGCTAATTTTTTTGTATTTTTAGTAGAGACAGGATTTCACCATGTTGGCCAGGCTGGTCTTGAACTCCCAACCTCAGGTGATCCACCCGCCTCAGCCTCCCAAAGTGCTGGGATTACAGGCGTGAGCCACCAGGCCTGGCCGGTTTGGGGAATTCTTATCCCAGCCTCCCAGTGCTGTCCCCTAATCGTGCTGGCCTGAGGCAGGTGCCACCGGCTGGGCAGGACCCTGGGCCTCTCAGCTATGGTCAACAACAGTTGGCAACTGGACTGAGAGGAAGCAGGAAGTTGGGACGGCCTGTCTGCAGGAAGGGGGCCTCGCCTCTGAAGAAGTGGCTCTTCTGACCCTGAAGGGGAAGCTGGGCGGGGACAAGGGGCGGCTGGGAGGGTCTGGGTATAGGGACATATGCAGGTAGTCGCAGGCTGGAGGCCTGTGGGAGCATGGACACACTGCAAGGCCTCAGGGAGTGTGCATACATGTGTGAGCATGTGCACAGGCATGAGCATGCGGGCCGTGCCCTCTTGGGCAGATGGGAGTGTGTCTTGTGTGGGTTCTAGAGTGACGCCTATAAGCACTTGTATGTGTTTGCAAATAAGTGCATTGTATGTGGTAGGCATGGGAATGGGTACCCTGTGAGCCCATGTTCCAGGCAACACCTGCAGGTGTGGAAGTGTTCACCTGTGTGTGGGTCTTGGTTTCATCCACACCCACAGGCGTGGGAGTGTGCACTTATGTGAGCCTATGCTACAGGTACACACCTGCAAGCATGAAAGTGTGCAAATACAGGCCAGCGCAGTGGCTCACGCCTGTAATCCCAGCACTTTGGGAGGCCAAGGTGGGCGGATCACCTGAGGTCAGGAGTTCAAGACCAGCCTGGCCAACATGGTGAAACCCCATCTCTACTAAAAATATAAAAATTAGCCAGGCATGGTGGTAGGCGCCTGTCATCCCAGCTACTCGGGAGGCTGAGGCAGGAGAATTGCTTGAACCTGGGAGGCGGAGGTTGCCGTGAGCCGAGATCGTGCCAGTGCACTCCAGCCTGGGCGACACAGAGGGAGGCTCCGTCTCAAAAAAGAAAGTGTGCAACACTTATGAGCTGTGTTCTGTGCACGTGCTCATGTGTATGTGAAGGTGTGTGCACACTCACGTCAGCCCCTGGCACCTGCATCCCCACCTGGATACACCATGAATGTATGAATGTGCAAACTGCCTATACCTTGGACATTCTCTAGGGACAGGGAGCAAGGACTGTCCCTGGGTTTCATCTAGAGGAGCAGGCTTGGCCCTAGAGGTGGCTGAAGGGAAGGTCCCTTAGATGCCCTGAAGTTGGCCCCACGCACGGGGTGCTGGGAGTTGACAGGAAAGAGGAAGTGGCGGCCAAGAGGCCCTGGTGGGGCTGAGGTTCAGGAAGAAGGCGGGGCCCTCAGCCTGGACCCAGGATGGCGGAGGCCGATACCCCCTCGGAGCCGGAGCTGGAGGTGGGGGCCAGGGTCCCTGTGGGGGCAGGCAGAAGGGGGACCCCAGGTGGCATAGGCAGGTAGTTCTATCCCGGGTACCTCTCACTTCAGGAACAAGGAGAGGAGATGGGGCATTGGCCTCTGAGATCTCTGTTTGGAGGATGAGAATATCCAGGGCCCTTCAGGGCTCCCAGGTTGGTGGAGAGACAGGAAGGAGACCAGGTTCTGCTCTTCAGGGTCCCAGTTGTTGAAGATAGGAGAAGAGCAGATGAGGCCTCTCTTCAAGTCCCCATAGTTTGGGGGTACAGCAGAGAGAAGACTCGGCCTGCCCTCGGGATGCCATAGTTTGGGGGTGTAGCTGAGGAAAGATGAGTCCTGCCCTCGGGATGCCGTAGTTTGGGGGTATAGCTGAGGAAAGATGAGGCCTGCCCTCGGGATGCCCTAGTTTTGGAATACAGTAGAGGGGAGATGGGGCCTGTTCTCAGGACCCTGTACTTTTGGGAGTATAGCAGAGAGAAGATAGGGCCTGCCCTTGGGACCGCATAGTTTGGGGGAGCAGCAGAGAAAAGAAGGAATCATCCTTTGGGACCCTCTAGTTTGGGGGAGGCAGCAGAAGGGAGACAGATCTTATTCTTGAGACCCCTTTAATGTGGGGGACACCGTGGTGGTGGGGGTGACGAGGCCCTGCTCTTTTCTTTTTTCCTTTTTTTTAAATGTGCAGCAAAACTACAATCAGGAGAAGAGGCCCTGCTCTTGAGACCTCTCAGTTTGGGGGTGGGGTCAGGAAGCAGTGTCAGGGCCTCGTCTCACCTTCTAGTTTTGGAAGTCAGAGGAGGTACAGCAGGCCTGTCTTGGGAGCCCCAATCCAGGGCAGAGGCTGGGCCAGGCTGGCTGCATGTGGTCTGCACCCGGAGTCCTCCCGGCCCCACTGACCCTGTTCTGTCCCCTGTAGAGTGAGCCTCGCAGCTGGTCCCTGCTGGAGCAGCTGGGCCTGGCCGGGGCGGACCTGGCGGCTCCCGGGGTGCAGCAGCAGCTGGAGCTGGAGCGGGAACGGCTGCGGCGGGAAATCCGCAAGGAGCTGAAGCTGAAGGAGGGTGCTGAGAACCTGCGGCGGGCCACCACCGACCTGGGCCGCAGCCTGGGTCCTGTGGAACTGCTGCTCCGGGGCTCCTCCCGCCGCCTCGACCTGCTGCACCAGCAGCTGCAGGAGCTGCACGCCCATGTGGTGCTGCCCGACACGGCGGCCACCAATGGTGAGCAGGGGTGCCCCCCGTAATGCAGGACTCCAGGGGTTCCAGTGCCCACTGGCTCACCCATGGTCTCCAGAGCCAGCTTAACCCATCTCCACAGACCCCCAGGGAGATGCATGCCATGACCCACCCAGCCACCAACACCCAGAGAGGTGCACACGGCCACACCAGCACCGGGTAACACAAGACTGTGTACCCCTGGCCTGCACACATCTTTTAAAACATTTTTTTTTTAAATCAATAAAAATACAAAAATTAACCGAGCGTGGTGGCGGGCACCTGTATTTCCAGCTACTTGGGAAGCTGAGGCAGGAGAATCTCTTGAACTGAGGAGGTGGAGGCTGCAGTGAGCCGAGATCACACCATTGCACCCCAGCCTGGGCGACAGAATGTGAATCCGTCTCAAAAAAAAAAAAAAAAAAAAAAGATGTGCCCTCTGTTGCCCAGGCTGGAGTACAGCTATTCACAGATGCAGTCAGGATATGCTACAGCCTTGACCTCTTGGGGTCAAGGGATCCTCCCATCTCAGCCTCTCGAGTAGCTGGGACTGCAGGCATGCACCACTGCTCTGGCTAAATTTACCTTTTTTTTTTTTTGAGATGAAGTCGCGGTCTGTCACCAGGCTGGAGTGCAGTGGCTCAATCTTAGCTCGCTGCAACCTCCACTTCCGGGGTTCAAGCAATTCTCCTGCCTCAGCCTCCCAACTAGCTGGGACTACAGGCATGTGCCACCATGCCCAGCTAATTTTTTGTCTTTTTAGTAGAGACAGGGTTTCACCATGTGGTCCAGGATGATTTCGATTTCCTGACCTTGTGATCCACCTGCCTCAGCCTGTCTCAAAAAAAACAAAACAAAACAGCCGGGCGCAGTGGCTCACAGCTATAATCCCAGCACTTTGGGAGGCCAAGGCGGGCAGATCACTTGAGGTCAGGAGTTTGAGACCAGTCTGGCCAACATGGCAAAACTCCGTCTCTACTAAAAATACAAAAATTAGCCAGGCGTGATGGTGCATGCCTGTAATCCCAGCTACTAGGGAGGCTGAGGCAGGAGAATCGCTTGAACCCAAGAGGCAGAGTTTGCCGTGAGCTGAGATCGTGCCACTGCACTCCAGCCTGGGTGACAGAACAAGACTCCATCTCAAATAATAATAATAATAATAATGAAGAAAATAAAATTTTATAGACTCTCACAGAGTCATGACAACACCCAAAGACTTATATACTGTCACCCAACACCCAGAGAAATATAGACACACCAACATAGACAGTACCCACCCTTGCAGACAGTCACACCAAGCTTCAGAGATTCACACACTCAGCTGCTGAACTCTTACACACTTACACAGTCCCAACAGTCAGAGGCTTATACCCACAGTCAGATGAAGCTTGAAGATGCCACAGCACTTACACCCATACCCAGTCCTTCCATAGACATAAGCATGTCAGCTACTGGAGACCGACACTGTCACATCAGCACTCAGGGGCAGAGTTGAGACAACATCCCAGACCTCAAACAATCACTTTTTTTTTTTGAGACAGAGTTTTGCCCAGGCTGGAGTGCAATGGCACGATCTTGGCTCACCGCAACCTCTGCCTCCCGGGTTCAAGTGATTCTCCTGCCTCAGCTTCCTAAGTAGCTGGGATTATAGGCATGTGTCACCACCCCTGGCTAATTTTGCATTTTTAGTAGAGACGGGGTTTTTTCATGTTGGTCAAGCTGGTATCGAACTCCTGACCTCAGGTGACCCACCCGCCTTGGCCTCCCAAAGTGCTGGGATTACAGTCATGAGCGACCTGGCCTTTTTATTTTTTTGGTGGGGAGGGGTGGGGATGGAGTCTCACTCTGTCACCCAACCTGGAGTGCAGTAGCACAATCTCGGCTCACTGCAACCTCCACCTCCTGGGTTCAAGTGATTCTCTTGCCTCAGCCTCCCAAGTAGCTGGGATTAGAGCCTTCCGCCACCATGCCCAGCTGATTTTGTATTTTCAGTAGAGGCAGGGTTTTACGATATTGTCCAGGCTGGTCTTGAATCTCTGCCATCAGGTGATCCACCTGCCTCAGCCTCCTAAAGTGCTGGGATTACAGGTGTGTGCCACCATGCCCGGCCTTGGCTAATTTTTGTATTTTTAGCACTAGAGATGGAGTTTCACCATATTGGCCAGGGTGGTCTTTAACTCCTGACCTCAGACAGTCCGCCTGCCTCAGCCTCCCAAAGTGCTAGGATTACAGGTGTGAGCCGCTGCGCCCGGCTTCAGTCATTTCTGCACCCAGGGTCCCCTTCAGTATCGCACCACTCTCCAGAGACTCACGCAGACACATGCATCCGGAGACTCGGTCATACCAAACTGGAGATCTGAACTCACAGTTGTAGCAACAGTCAGAAATGTACACAGAGCATCTCCTAACACCCACAATCTCAGACAGTCATTCTAACACATGGTGTCTCACAGAATCACGCTGACACCTAGGGAGACACACACTCAGCCATGCCAACACCCTGCAGCTCCCAGATGGCACCACTCCCACATCCGTAGACTCACACAAGCCATGTATGTAGTTGCTAACGGGCCTCCCAAATGCAGTGGGACCAGCACCAAGGACACGCTTGCACACCTGGGTGCCTGCCCACACTCATTCATCCTGGGTCTGCCCCAGCCTTGAGGGGTTTCCCTGGGAGGGCAAGGGGATAGACCCCTGGGCCCCGGTATCCCCCTGCCTGCCTGTCTGCTGGCCCACAGCTCCCCATCCCCCGTTCCCCAGGGGCAATGCCCAGGCTGGGCTGAGGGTAAAGCCTCCCAGGCAGACTGAGGTGATGGCGTATAGTGACTCTCTCCCACCTGTCGCCTCCAGATGGCCCCCAGTCCCCGGGTGCCGGCGGCCCCGCCTGCTCAGCCACCAACCTGAGCCGTGTGGCGGGCCTGGAGAAGCAGTTGGCCATTGAGCTGAAGGTGAAGCAGGGGGCAGAGAACATGATCCAGACCTACAGCAATGGCAGCACTAAGGTGAGGCAGCACGTGCACACATGCCATGTACACACACTGCACCTGTGCACACACACTCCACCACACCTGCACACCCACCCGCATGTGTACACACTGACTCAAATGCACACACACCTGTGCATGCACATTCCACTGACACCTGCACACCCACCCGCATGTGTGCACACCCACCCGCATGTCTACACACCCACTCAAATGCACACACCACACCTGTGCACTCACACTCCACCCACATCTGCACACCCACTCGCATGTGTATGCACCCACTCAAATGCACACACCTGTGCATGCACACCACCACACCTGCACACCCACCTGCATGTATATACACTTGCCCGTGTGTGCACACACCCACTCGAATCTGCACCCACACTTGTACATGCACACACTAACTGGCATGTACCCCCACATCTGTACATGCACATACCTACTTGCATGTGTACACACTTACCCACATGTGCACACCCCTGTATAAATGTGTACCCACATGCATACACCTACCACATGCACACACACCTGCATGTGTACACACACACCCTTGAATGTGCACACACAGATGCACATTCATATACACTTGCACACACCACATGTGCACACACCAGCCTGTGTACCCACACCCCCCCATGCGTGTGCACACACACCTGCACATGCACACACCTGCCTGTGCACCCACACCTGCCCTTTGCTTATGCACACACGCCTGCACATGCACATTTGCAGTGCACATGCACATGTACATGCCCATGTGTGCAAACTCATCCACCGATGTATCTGCACACACACCGCACATGTATGCACACACCTGTGAGCAGATCACAGGCTGGGGGCACAGGGTGCAGCCTACAGCTGCCCCATGGGAGGCTGGGACCCTCTGTGTTGGGTACCTACTGGCTGATAGGTGTCACTTGCTGGCAGGACTCAGGCATGGGCAGCTCATGGGGGTGTATAGGAAACATGACTGTGGGTGATGTCAGACACATGACAGATTGTCTCCCCTCCCCACGCAGTCCCCATGCAGGGCCTGAAGTGCACCCACAGTCAGAGCAACACGCAACCCCTCACTGCTGATGGTGTCTCCTATTACAAGCACACACAGTCATGTTAATGCCTTGGCATACACACACACCATCATCAAAACATCTAGACACACACAAACACACACACAAATGTTCTCATACTAGGGACACACAGCAGTAACAACATCTAGCAACACATGGAGAATCACACCACAGCCACATCTGGATACACACACACACACACACACACACACACACTCTCTCTCTCTCTCTCTCTCTCTTACATCCGCACTCAGAGGCTGGTGCACACGGCCATAGACACACTCACATTCCCCCTCCTGCCAGTCAGTCCTAGGAACACGCAGGTCTGCATCAGCACGTGGAGATTCCCACACCACAAGCACAGGCCGGCCTACAGCTAGAGAAATCAGGTCCAGACCCACAGGTTGCTGTGCGCATGTCCTCCCCTGTGAATGTCATATGGGAGGATGCACTGCATGGATTTTTTAAAATGACATTATTTTACTTATTAATTTTTTGAGATGGAGTCTCACTCTATCGCCTAGGCTGAAGTGCAGTGGCATGATCTCGGCTCACTGCAACCTCCACCTCCTGAGTTCAAGTGATTCTCCTGCCTCAGCATCCCAGGTATCTAGGATTACAGCCATGTGCCACCACGCCCTGTTAATTTTTGTGTTTTTAGTAGAGACGTGGTTTCACCATATTGGCCAGGCCAGTCTCTAACTCCTGACCTCAGGTGATCTTCCCACCTTGGCCTCCCAAAGTAATGGGATTACAGGCGTGAGGCACCTCACCCGGCCTGACATTATTTTATTTATTTTTTATTTTTATTGAGATAGCCTCACTATGTTGCCCAGGCTGGACTCGAACTCCTGGGCTCAAGCAGTCCTTCTGCCTTGACCTCCCAAGGTGCTGGGATTACAGATGTGAGCCACTGCACCCCATTCATCAATTGATGAACATTTGGCTCTTTCCACCTTTCTAGCAATTATGAATAGTTTTGCTGTGAGCACCTGTGTACAATTAATTGAACACCATTCTATGAAAATTTACAGTCTAGATCAATCGCATATTTTTTATGCGTATCTGAGCATTATATACAAAAAGAATAAGAGTTTCTCATCTCCTGGCCAGGCTTGGTGGCTCATGCCTGTAATCCCAGCACTTTGGGAGGCTGAGGTGGGTAGATCATGAGGTCAGGAGTTCAAGACCAGCCTGGCCAACGTGGTGAAACCCCGTTTCTACTAAAAATTAGCTGGGGGTGATGGCGCACGCCTGTAATCCTGGCTGCTCGGGAGGCTGAGGCAGGAGAATCGCTTGAATCTGGGAGGTGGAAGTTGCAGTGAGCTGAGATTGCACTATTGCACTCCAGCCTAGCAACAGAGCAAGACTCCTTCTCAATAACAAAAACAAAAACAAACAAACAAAAAAAGAGCTTCTCTCCTCCTAAGAAAGAATTTCTGCCCCCTAGGGGTGATACTGACCCCATGAAAATGAGTAGAGTAGGTTGGGCAGTGACTCATGCCTATAATCCCAGCGTTTTGGGAGGCCAAGGCGGGTGGATCACTTGAGGTCAGGGGTTCGAGATCAGGCTGGCCAACATGGTGAAACCCCAACTCTACTAAAAAAAATACAAAAATTAGCTGGGTGTGGTGGTGCATGCCTGTAATCCCAGCTACTCGGGAGGCTGAGGCAAGAGAATCGGTTGAACCTGGGAGGCGGAGGTTGCAGGAAGCTGAGATTGCGCCACTGCACTCCAGCCTATGCAACAGAGTGAGACTCTATCTCAACAAAATAAAATAAAATAAATAAATTAATTAATTGCTGCCAAGAGAGGTTGAAGGGCTTGCTGGAAGTCACACAGATGTTAGGTGGCAGAGCCAGGATCCAAACCCCATGGACTACATCATGCCACTGTAGTCAGGGATGCATGGAAGGACATTTATTTACTTATTTAGTTCTGTACTTTGAGACAGGGTCTTGCTCTGTTGCTCAGACTGGAGGAGAGCGATGCAATCTCAGCTCACTGCAGCCTCCAACTCCTGGGCTTGAGTGATCTTCCTGCCTCAGCCCCGAGTAGCTGGGATCACAGGTGCATGCCACCACGTCCAGCTAATTTTTGTATTTTTTGTGGAGACAGGGTCTTGCCATGGGTTGCCCAGGCTGGTCTCGAACTCCTGGGCTCAGCAATCCACCTGCCTCAGCCTCCCGAAGTGCTGGGATTACAGGCGTGAGGCACCATGCCCAGCCTGCAAATGCCTGTTGTTACATCTACACAGCACTTAGGACCTGTGAGGTGTGGCCCGACCCTAGCCGCCCAGCCTTCCTCTCACAGCCTGTCTCTTCCTCCAGGACCGGAAGCTGCTGCTGACAGCCCAGCAGATGTTGCAGGACAGTAAGACCAAGATAGACATCATCCGCATGCAACTCCGCCGGGCGCTGCAGGCCGGCCAGCTGGAGAGCCAGGCGGCCCCCGATGAGACCCAAGGTGAGTCCCTGGCCTCCAGACAGCTTAGCCTGCATCTCGCCTGGCAGGGCTCAGCATCCAGCTCCTGTAGTGGGTCCCTTTCTGGGGTAGGGAGGTGGGTCCTTGGACCCAGTGTGAGACTTCAACACATTCATGACCTTCGCTGGGCCAGAGCTTCCCATTGCAAAGTTTGGATTACATCAGGGGTTGGTAAATTACCACCACCTTCAGACCAAATCTACTTATTGTCTTTTTTTGTCAGTAAAGTTTTATTGGTACATAGCCACACCCATTCATTTACTATGTTTTTGATTGCTTTTACATCACAACAGCAGAGTCGAGTAGTGCAACAGAGCCTTGTGGGCTGTAAAGTCAAAATTATTTGCTATCTGACTTTTTTTTTTTTTTTTTTGAGATGGAGTCTCACTATGTCACCTGGGCTGGAGTGCAGTGGTGTGATCTTGGTTCACTGCAGCCTCCACCTCCTGGGTTCAAGCGATTCTCCTGCTTCAGCTTCCCGAGTAGCTGGGATTACAGGTGTCTGCCACCATGCCTGGCTAATTTTTGTATTTTTAGTAGAGATGGGGTTTCACTATGTTGGCCAGGCTGGTCTTGAATTCCTGACCTCAGGTGATCTGCCCACCTCAGCCTCCCAGAGTGCTGGGATTACAGGCGTGAGCCCCCGTGCCTGGCCAGCAATCTGACTACTGAAAAGAAGGTGCGGACCCCTGGATTAGGTGGTTGTCTTGTCACCACAGCCCCTCTGTGTGCAGAACTGTGAGTATGCCTGGCGTGTGCATGTGTGTGTATTTCTCTGTGTGCATCTGTGTGTATGAATGCCTGGGGGTGTCTCCCAAACTCAACTTGCTGGGATTGTCAGCCTGAATTTGTGACAGGATCTCAATGTATTGTATGCAGGGCTGTCTGCGTCCATACTACTGATGTGTGTTTCAGTTTTTTTTTTTTTTGTGAGACAAAGTCATTTCATCATCCAGGCTGGAGTGCAGTGATGCGATCTTGGCTCCCTGTGACCACTGCCTCCCGGGTTCAAACAATCCTTCTGCCTCAGCCTCACAAGTAGCTGGGATTACAGGCGTGTGCCACCATGCCTGACTGATTTTTTGTATTTTTAGTAGAGATGGGGTTTCATCATGTTGGCCAAGCTGGTCTTGAACTCCTGACCTCAGGTGATTTGCCTACCTTGGCCTCCCAAAGTGCTGGCATTACAGGCGTGAGCCACTACACCTAGCCTAAATTTTTTTTTAATTAGCTGGGCGTTGTGGCGTGCATCTGTGGTCCCAGCTACTCAGGAGGCTGAGATGGGAGGCTCAATTGAGTCCAGTCCAGGCTCTAACTAGAGCCGAGGGAGAATCAAAATATAATCACACTGCCATATGGTAGAGCATAGGGACCAGTGAAGAAATGCCATCACGTTGTCGCACAGGCAAGTCGGTGTCACTGACAGCCACAGGCATAGAGACCCGATGTCACAGGGAAAAAAACTGAGTGTGTTCTCACACCCAGTGTGAAGTCACAGGGACACAGTCACCCAGTGGCACAGGGAGAGGCACAAGGACACAGTCACACAGTGTAGGACATTTGTCACCCACAGATCACGCTTACTCATGGCTGTAGTTTCCTAGGACAGTCTTATTAAAATAACTATTGTTCTTTTTTTTTTTTTTTGCGAAACAGGGTCTCACTCTATTGCTCAGGCCAGAGTGCAGTGGTGCGAGGCAGGAGAACTGCCTCAGCCTCCCAAGTAGCTAGGATTACAGGCACTTGCCACCAGGCCAGGTTAATTTTTGTATTTTTAGTAGAGATGGGGTTTCAGCATGTTGGTCAGGCTGGTCTCGAACTCCTAACCTGGATCACCCGCCTCAGCCTCCCAAAGTGCTGGGATTACAGGTGTGAGCCACCACGCTTGGCCTGACTATTCTGAATAATGACCCTGGCACTTGGTCTCAGAGAGTCACACTCACAGTCACACTGTGCCCACGTGTCACTCACCTGGACACCAATAACACAGACACAGTCTCAGGGAAGTTGATAGTTAAAGGCACATTGCCTTATAAACACAGTCTCAGCTGGGTGCAGTGGCTGACACCTGTAATCCCAGCACTTTGGAAGCTGAGGGGGTGGATCATTTGAGGTCAGGAGTTTGAGACCAGCCTGGCCAACATGATGAAACTCCGTCTCTACTAAAAATACAGAAATCAGCTGGGCATTGTGGTGAGCACCTGTAGTCCCAGCTACTCAGGAGGCTGAGGCAGGAGAGTTGCTTGAACCCGGGAGGCAGAGGTTGCAGTGAGCTGAGATCGCACCACTGCACTCCAGCCTGGGCAACAGAGTAAGACTCTGTCTCAAAAAAACACACACAAAAAACACACAGTCTCACTGTCACCCCTAGACCTGCTGCCACATGGTGCTTAATCAGTCACTGGGACTTTTAGGGATAAAGTCACCCAGTCACCCATGCTTGTGACAACACCCAGAGACAATGGAATGTGTGATCCTACCATTACACGTAGTTACTGCGAAGTCCATGTGGGTATCCACAATCACATACACCATCGCACTGACACATTCCCCAAGACACACTATTTTTTTGTTTAGACAGGGTCTGGCTGTGTTGCCCAGGCTGGAATGCAGTGGCACAATCATAACTCACTGCAGGCTTGACCTTCTGGGCTCGAGCAATCCTGCTGAGTAGCTGGGACCGCAGGCATGTACCACCACACCCAGCTAATTAAAGAAAAATTTTGGCCGGGCGCAGTGGCTCACGTCTGTAATCCCAGCAGTTTGGGAGGCTGAAGCGGGTGGATCATGAGGTCAGGAGATCGACGCCACCCTGGCCAATATGGTGAAACTCCATCTCTACTGAAATACAAAAATATATTAGCCAGGCGTGGTGCTGCACACTTGTAGTCCTAGCTGTTTGGGAGGTTGAGGCAGAAGAATTGCTTGAACTCAGGTGGTAGAGGTTGCAGTGGGACAAGATCGCACCACTGCACTCCAGCTGGGCAACAGAGCAAGACTCTGTCTCAAAAAAAAAAAAATTTTTTTTTTTTTGTAGAGACTGGATTTTGCTATGTCGCCCAGCTTGGTCTCAAACTCCTGACCTCAAGTGATCCTCCTGCCTTACCCTCCCAAAGTGTTGAGATTATATGCGTGAGGCACCACGCCTGGCCTGTGCCCCTTTTCTTGACCCTGTGCTTGGGCATAAATGCATTTGTGTCTGTGACCGTGCTTCTCTGCCCCTATAATGGTGTCCCTATGCCCAAGGTGACAGGGCTGTATCTGTGTAACAGAGCCTGACTCATGACAGTGTCTCTATGTGGCAGTGTGACTGCATCTATGTGACACAGTATGTGTTCCTCTGCCTGCAGGTGACAGTGTGCCCACGCTGGTGACAAAGTGGTAATGCTGTGTGTCCCTGTGGGCGACAGTGTGACAGTGTCAATGTGACAGTGCCTGTCTTGGCTTGGGCTGCCATAAGAAAGTCCCATAGGCTGAGTGGCTTAAAAACAGACATTTATCTTTCCCATAGTTCTGGAGACTGGCAGCCCCAGATCAGGGTGCCAGCATGGTCGGTTCCTGGTGAGGGCTCTCTTCCTGGCTTACAGATGGCTGCCTTCTTACTGTGTCTTCACATGGTGGGGAGACAGCCTTAGTGTCTCTTCCTCTTGTTTTTTATTTTTATTTTTATTTTTATTTTTTTGAGACAGGGTCTTGGTCTCTCACCCAGGCTGGTGTGCAGTGGCATGATCACAGCTCACTGCAGCCTTGACCATCTGGGCTCAAGTGGTCCTCCTGCTTCAGCCTCCGAAGTAGCTGGGACTACAGGCACATGCCACCATGCCTGGCTAGTTTTTTTTTTATTTATAGTAAGACAAGGTCTCTCTATGGTGCCCAGGCTGTTCTCAAACTCTTGGCCTCAAGTGATCCTCCTGCCTCAGCTTCCCAGAGCACTGGGATTACAGGCGTGAGCCACTGTGGCCAGCCTCTTCCTCTTCACATAAGGGCACTAATCTCATCATGATGGCCCTTCCTCCATGACCTCATCTAACCCTAATTACCTCCCAAAGGCCCTTTCTCCAAGTGCCATCCCATTGGGGATTAGGGGTTCGACACAGGAATTTGGTAGGAGACAAACATTCAGTCTGTAACAGTGTCTTTGTGACTGGCGCCATCTGTGTGAGTATAGTTGTATCTCTGTGGTTGTCCAAATGCCCATGAGCGTCGCTGTGCCTGGTTGACTATGTAACCTGGTGACTGTTCATTGGGGAGTGAGGTATGTCAACATGGGTATGACAGTATGATTTTTTTTTTTTTAAAGACGGGGTTTCACTGTGTTGGTCAGGCTGGTCTTGAACTCCCGACCTCAGGTGATCTGCCCACCTTGGCTTCCAAAGTGCTTGGATTACAGGCATGAGCCACCACGCCCGGCCGATTTTTTTTTTTTTTTTTAATGAGATGGAGTCTTAGTCTGTCACCCAGGCTGGAGTGCAGTGGCGTGATCTTGGCTCACTGCAGCCTCCACTTCCCAGGCTCAAGTGATTCTCCTGCCTCAGCCTCCTGAGTAGCTGGAATTACGGCCACGCATCATCACCACACCGCTTTTTTTTTTTTTTTTTTGAGACTGACTCTTGCTCTGTCACCAGGCTGGAATGTAGTGGTACGGTCTTGGCTCACAGCAGCCTTGCCTCCCAGGTTCAAGCGATTCTCCTGCCTCAGCCTCTCAAGTAGTTGGGACTACAGGCATGCACCACCACGCCCGGCTAATTTTTGTATTTTTAGTAGAGACAGGGTTTCACCATGTTGGCCAGGCTGGTCTTGGGCTCCCAAAGCGCTGGGATTACAGGCATTAACCACCACACCCGGCCTATGATTTATATGTTTCTGTCTCTTTGGGTTTCAGCCCCTGGGTGACAGTGTCTGAATCTAGATAATGTGGCTATTCCTTGGGCCACAGCATGCCTGTGTCTGTCCCTGTGCAAATCCCTGGAGGTGAAGAGGGACCGTGACGGTGTGCAGCGTGTCTGTCTCTAAGCCTGGGGTGACAGTGTGCCTGTGTATCATTGCTCAGACTGTCCCCCATAACAGGGTAACTTTGTCCCTAGGACTGGCCCTGTGAGTGATGGTGTTTGGATAAAAGAGTGTGGGTGGAAGTGTGGCTGCCTGCAGGTGACAGTGCGACAGTGTCACTGTGCCCACCCTTTGGATGAAGTGTGATGCATCTTCATGATGGTTTGTCTATGGCCCATGCTTGTTACTGTGAACTGTCTGGGACTAGGTTGGTGGGGCGCTGCAGGCTAGCCTCACTGCCCTGTATTCCACGCTCACAGGAAGTCCTGACCTGGGGGCCGTGGAGCTGCGCATCGAAGAGCTACGGCACCACTTCCGAGTGGAGCACGCGGTGGCCGAGGGCGCCAAGAACGTACTGCGCCTGCTCAGCGCTGCCAAGGCCCCGGACCGCAAGGCAGTCGGCGAGGTGAGGGGCGGAGCTTTCATTAGAGGTGGGGCTTTAGCTTGGGGGCGCAGCTGTGAGGGGTGGAGACTCAAAGAGGGTGTAACCTTCATACGGGGTAGGGCATCTGCCAGAGTAGACGGCTGTGAGGGGCGGGACTTCAGGAACCGTGCCACATGTGAGGGGCGGGGCCTCAGTGAGGGGCGTGGTTTCAGCAGGAATGGCCCTCGGTGAGGGGAGGGGCCTCTGCAAAGGGCAGGGTCTAGTTTTCCCAGGAATAGGACCAAGTTGGTTTGAGATTTAGCCCTCTAGGGTGGAGTCCAGTGCGAAACTCAGTCAGCCTGGGGGTGGGGCCTAAGCCTGCACTTGGGAAGGGGCAAACCTGGTCCGGCCCCCAGAACCACACTTCCCATCACAGGCCCAGGAGAAATTGACAGAATCCAACCAGAAGCTGGGATTGCTGCGGGAGGCTCTGGAGCGGAGACTCGGGGAGCTGCCCGCCGACCACCCCAAGGGGCGGCTGCTGCGAGAAGAGCTCGCTGCAGCCTCGTCTGCCGCTTTCAGCGCCCGCCTGGCCGGTCCCTTCCCCGCCACCCACTACAGCACCCTGTGCAAGCCCGCACCGCTCACAGGTAGGCCTGAGACCTGCCCCTCCCACGCAGCCCTGGGCCTCTAACTCCTCTCATTTCCCCATTCCTGTGACCCCCGACTTAAATTGCCACTCTCCCCAACCCTGGACTCCCATCCCACTGTCCCCTCCCCTCTCCAGTAGACACCCCTGGGCTCTTGCCCCTCCCCACTCCTCAATTTCTCCACCCCGCCACACCTGGCCCAGTATTTTCCCTCAGCCCTTGTCCCCCACCTCAGCCTCACAACCCTCAGCCATGAGCCTCCTACCCCCTGCTGCAGACCAGCCAGCCCCACCTTCCTCAGACCCCTCAGCCATCTACCCCTCCAGACCAGCCCCACCATAGACCCCTAGCCCATCTCAGACCTCAGATTGTCCACCAAATCCTCCCCGAGAACTCCTAGTCCTACCCTGTTTCTGCTTGCCTGGGCCTCTGGCCTGCACCCTGAACCTCTCTTCTGCCTCGAAACTCCCACATCCAGCCCCTCCCGGCAGGACCGCTTGTCTTGTATTCTCCTATCCCAGCATGGACATCCTGGCCTCAGGCCCCGTGTTCCACCCTGGTTGTTCTTCACTGGCTCCCACTTGTACCATGGCTGTGTCTGGATGTGTTCCCTCCCCACTGTGGTCCCCTCCCCTCAGCCTGTCCCAGACGTGGCCCCCTGCTGAGCTTTCCCCTCCTGCAGGGACCCTGGAGGTACGTGTGGTGGGCTGCAGAGACCTCCCAGAGACCATCCCCTGGAACTCTACACCCTCAGTGGGGGGACCTGGGACCCCAGACAGTCGCCCCGTCTTTCTGAGCCGTCCAGCCCGGGGCCTTTACAGCCGAAGTGGAAGCCTCAGTGGCCGGAGCAGCCTCAAAGCAGAAGCGGAGAACAGCAGTGAGTGGGCATTGTGGACCCTGAGAAACGGGGTGGCATGGGGGACCTGGAATGCCCCATGTTTCTAACCCTTTAAAAAATAGGCCAGGGGCCAGGCACGGTGGCTCATGCCTGTAATCCCAGCACTCTAGGAGGCTGAGGCAGGTGGATCACAAGCTCAGGAGTTTGAGAACAGCCTGACCAATATGGTGAAACCCTGTCTCTACTAAAACTACAAAAATTAGCGAGGCATGGTGATGCACCCCTATAGTCCCAGCTACTCAGGAGGCTGAGACAGGAAAATCGCTTAAACCCGGAAGGCGGAGGTTGCAGTGAGCCGAGATTGCACCACTGCCCTCCAGGCTGGGCAACAGAGTGAGACTCTGTCTCAAGAAAAAAATAATAGGCAATGGGTCAGGCATGGTGGCTCACACATGTAATGCCAGCACTTTGGGAAGCCAAGGCGGGCAGATCACTTCAGGTCAGGAGTTTGAGACCAGCGTGGCCAACATAGTGAAACGCTGTCTCTACTTAAAAATACAAAACTTAGCTAGGCGTGGTGGCGCACACCTGTAATCCCAGCTACTTGCAAGGCTGAGGAGGAGAATTACTTGAACCCAGGAGTTGGAAGTTGCAGTGAGCCATGATCATGCCACTGCACTCCAGCCTGGGTGACAGAGTGAGACTCCATCTCAAAACAAAACAAAAACAAACAAGCAGGCCAGGTGCAGCACCTCATGCCTATAATTCCAGCACTTTGGGAGGCTGAGTCAGGAGGACTGTTTGAGGCCAGAAGTTTGAGACCAGCCTGGGCAACATAGCAAGACCCCGTCTCTACAAAAAATAAAATGTAAAAATTAGCCTGGTGTGGTGGCCTGCATCTGTAGTCCTAGCTATTGTACAGGTTATGGTGGGAGGATGACTTGAGTGCAGGAGCTCCAGGCTGTAGTGAGCTATCATTGAGCCATTTCACTCCAGCCTAGACAACAGAGTAAATTAAAAAACAACAGCAACAACCTTCAAGTTTATTTAGATTTAAAAAAAGAAAAAGAAAAACGAAACAAGAAACCAGTATGTCATACTCATTAGGATGACTAATACTATTTTTAAAACCCAATGAAACAAACAGAAAATAACAAATGTTGGTGAGGATGTGGAGAGAAGTCAGAACCTTTGTGCACCGTTGGTAGGAACGTAAAATGGTGCAGCCGCTATGGAAAATATATTGGCATGGCCGGGCGTGGTGGCTGACACCTGTAATCCCAGCACTTTGGGAAGCTGAGGGCGGGCAGATTACCTGAAGTCAGGAGTTTGAGACCAGCCTGGCTATCATGGCAAACTCCATCTCTACTAAAAATACAAAAATTAGTTGGACATGGTGGTGTGTGTCTGTGATCTCAGCTACTCAGAAGGCTGAGGCAGAAGAATTGCTTGAACCCAGGAGGCAGAAGTTGCAGTAAGCAGAGATCGTGCCACTGTGCTCCAGCCTGGGTAACAGAAAGAGACTCTGTTTCAAAAAAATAAAAAAATATATATACACATATATATATGCACACACACATATGTACGCATATATATACACACACATATATACATACATATATATACACACACATACTCATATATATGTACATATATATATGTATGTGTGTGTGTGTGTGTGTGTGTGTGTGTGTGTGTGTATATATGGAGTTCCTGAAACAATTAAAAACAGAGTAGCCAGGCCAGGAGCAATGGCTCACACTTGTAATCCCAGCACTTTGGGAGGCTGAGGCAGGTGGATCACTTGAGGTCAGGAGTTTGAGACCAGCCTGGCTATCATGGTGAAACGCTGTCTCTGCTAAAAATAGAAAAGTTAGCTGGGCGTGGTGGCACGTGCCTGTAGTCCCAGCACTCGGGGGGGTGAGGCAGGAGAATTGCTTGAACCTGGGAGGCGGGTTGCAGTGAGCCGAGATCATGCCACTGCACTCCAGTCTCAGTGACAGAGTGAAACTCTGTCTGAAAAAAAAAAAAACCAAACAACCCAGAGTAACCATATGATCCAATTCTACTTCTGGGCATATCCCCAAAAGGATTAAAAACAGAGCCTCAGAGGTTCCATAATGTATACATATTTCAAAACAACGTGGTGTACTTGACAAATACATATAATTTTTATTTGTCAGTTTTAAAAATAGTGATAGAAAAATATTTAAAAAAATAAAGGGATTTCAAAGAGATATTTGTATACCTGTGTTCATGGCAGCATTATGAAAGCCAAAAATGGAAGCAATCCAGTGTCCACCAGTAGATGAATGGATAAACAAAACGTGGGCCAGCCATACAATGCAACATTACTCAGATTTAAAAAGGAAAGAAGGCCCGGAGCAGTGGCTCATGCCTGTAATCCCAGCACTTTGGGAGGCCAAGGCGGGCAGATTGCCTGAGGTCAGGAGTTTGTGACCAGTCTGGCCAACATGGCAAAACCCCGTCTTTACTGAAAATACAAAAAATTAGCCAGGCGTGGTGGTATGCGCCTGTAATCCCAGCTACTCGGGAGGCTGAGGCAGGGGAATTGCTTGAACCAGGGAGGTGGAGGTTGCAGTGAGCCGAGATTGCACCCACTGTACTCCAGCCTGGGCAACAGAGTGAGACTCCATCTCAAAAAATAATAAAATGAAAAGGAGAGAAGGCTGGGTGTGGTGGCTCAGGCCTATAATCTCAGCACTTTGGGAGGCTGAAGTGGGCGGATCACAAGGTCAGGAGTTCGAGACCAGCCCAGCCAACAAGGTGAGAGCCTGTCTCTACTAAAAATACAAAAAATTAGTCAGGCATGGTGGCAGGCACCTGTAATCCCAGCTACTCGGGAGGCTAAGAGAACTGCTTGAACCTGGGAGGCAGAGGTTGCAGTGAGCCAAGATTGCACTACTGTACTCCAGCCTGGCAACAGAATGAGACTCGCTCTCAAAAAAGAAATAAAAATATATATATATATATAATAAAATAATATAAAAAATAAAATAAAAAGGAAAGAAATCTTTCCAGGTGTGGTGGTTCAGGCCTGTAATCCCAGCACTTTCAGAGGCTGAGGCAGGTGGATCACTTGAGCTCAGGAGTTCGAGACCAGCCTGGGCAACATGGTGAAACCCCATCTCTCCTAAAAATACAAAAATTAGCCAGGTGTGGTGGCACATACCTGTAGTCCCAGCTACTCGGGAGCCCAGGAGGCAGGGGTTGCAGTGAGCCAAGATCATGCCACTGTACTCCAGCCTGGGCAGTGAGTGACATTCTATCTCAAAAAAAAATAGGGGGAAAGAAATCCTGTCCCATGCTGCAACATGGATGAAACTTGAGGACATTAGGCTACGTGCCAGTCCCAAAAAGACAAATATTTTATGATTCCAGTTATGTCCCTAGAGTAGTCAGACTCATAGAGAGAGAAAGTGGAATGATGGATGCCAGGGGGTAGAGGGAGCGGGGAATGGGGAGTTATTTAATGTGGACAGAGCTTCGGTTGTGTAAGGTGAAAGAGTTCTGGAGGTGGATGGTGGTAATGGTTGCACAGCAGTATGAATGTACTTAATGCCGCTGAACTGGACACTTAAACATGACTGTGATGGCCGGTCGTGGTGGCTCACGCTTGTAATCACAGCACTTTGGGAGGCTGAGGCAGGCAGATCACGAGGTCAGGAGTTTGAGACCAGCCTGGACAACATGGTGAAACACCATCTCTACTAAATATACAAAAATGAGCTGGGTGTGGTGGCGGGCACCTGTAATCCTAGCTACTCGGGAGGCTGAGGCAGAGAATTGCTTGAACCTGGGAGGTGGAGGTTACAGTGAGCCGAGATGGCGCCACCGGACTCCAGCCTGGGCAACAGAGCAAGACTCAATCTCAAAGAAAAAAAAATGATAAATTTTATGTTATATGTGTTTTACCATAATTTTTTAAATGTTATATATATTTTACCATAATTTTTTTTTGAGACAGAGTTTCGATCTTGTTGCCCAGGCTGGAGTGCAATAGTGCAATCTCTGCTCACTGCAACCTCAGCTTCCAGGGTTCAAGCGATTCTCCTGCCTCAGCTTCCCGAGTAGCTGGAATTACAGGCATGTGCCACCATACCTGGCTAATTTTTGTATTTTTAGTAGAGACTGGGTTTCACCATGTTGGCCAGGATGGTCTCGAACTCCCAACATCAGGTGATCTGCCTGCCTCAGCCTCCCAAAGTGCTGGGATTACAGGCGTGAGCCACCACGCCCGGCCTCATAATTTTTTTAAAAAGAAGATTTGATTCCTAATCTTGTGGCTAAAAAAGAAGAAAGAAAATTATACATATGTATTAAAAAAAAAAAAAGGAGTGTTGGGAAGAATAACAGGAAATAACAGGAGAGCAAACACCCATGTTACCACCACCTGGGTTCAGAAATAGAATATTACAAGGCCGGGCGAGGTGGCTCACGCCTGTAATCCAGCACATTGGGAGGCTGAGGCGGGCGATCACCTGATGTCAGGAGTTCAAGACCAGCCTGGCCAACATGGGGAAACCCTGTCTCTTAAAAAAAAAAAAGAAATAGCATATTGCAGCCAGATGCCTTGGCTCATACCTGTATTCCCAGCACTTTGGGAGGCTGATGCAGGAGGATCACTTCAGCCCAAGAGTTCAAGACCAGCCTGGGCAACATAGTAAGACCTTATCTTTACAAATAATAAAAAAATTGGGGCACATGTTGTCAGGCCCTCCTGAGTCTGTGTCACAGAAAAGAAAAATAACGGGAGAAAAAACACCAGATGAACCAAAAATGTGGTCCCCGCTACTTAGGAGGCTGAAGTGGGAGGAACTGCTTGAGCTCAGGAGGTCAGGGCTGTAGTGAGCCGTATTTGCACCACTGGACTCCAGCCTGGGCAACCAAGCGAGACTCCATCTTAAAAAAAAAAAAAGAAAAAGACTGGGTGCAGTGGCTGATGCCTGTAATCCCAGCACTTTGGGAAGCCGAGGTGGGTGGATCACGAGGTCAGGAGTTCAAGACCATCCTGGCCAACATGGTGAAACCCTGTCTCTCCTAAAAATACAAAAATTAGCCAGAGGTGTTGGTGGAGGGGGCGGTGCTTGTAATCCCAGCTACTCGGGAGGCTGAGGCAGGAGAATCACTTGAACCTCAGAGGTGGAGGTTGCAGTGAGCCAAGATTGTGCCATTGCACTCCAGCCTGGGTGACAGAGTGAGACTCCATCTCAAAAACAAAAAAAAGCCAAAAAAAAAAACAAAACACCACACATTGTTTTGGGAGACTCATCTATTTTGTTGTGGGAAGCTATAGTTAATTCATATTTTTTCCTGCTTAATAATCCATTATGTTAGACTAAATCATATCAAATTGCTTTTTTTCTGAAAGAAAAAAAAGTTAATTATCAGCAATTTCATACTTCAGCTACTAAGACTGTATTGCAGTTTTAAAATATTAATTCTCCTGTTAATGGACTGTGGGATGCCTCTATTTTGGGCCATTGTATATACTTTATATAAATGCATCTCCTGATGTATATCCACATGCATTTTACTAGGGTAGTCTTTAGGAGTGGCTGGGGGCGTGGCTCACGCCTGTAATCCCAGCACTTGGGAGGCCAAGGCGGGCAGATCACTTGAGGTCAGGAGTTCGAGACCAGCCTGACGAACATGGCGAAACCCCATCTCTACTAAAAACACAAAAATTAGCTGGACATGGTGGTGCGTGCCTGTAGTCCGACCTACTTTGGAGGCTGAGATGTGAGAATCTTCAAGTCGGGAGGTAGAAGTTGCAGTGAGCCAAGATTGCGCCACTGCACTCCAGCCTGGGAGGCAGAGTGAGACTCTGGCTCAATCAATCAATCAGTCAGTAAATCGTTAGGAGTCTATTGTTGAGCCTTCCATGTAGAATAAAAGTGAATTTGGGTCCCTGCCTCACCTTACACCATAGTAAAAATATCAACTGGATTTAAAGACTTTAATGTCAAATGCAAAACTTTACAGTGGCAGAAACGTTATGGAGAGAAGATTTCTTTTAAAAAGATAGTAGACAGCTAGGCCTGGTGACTGATGCCTGTAATCCCAGATACTTGGGAGGCTGAGGCGGGAGAATCACTTGAGGCCAGGAGTTTGAGACCAGCCTGGGCAACATAACAAGACTCATCTCTATCAAAAAAGGAAAAAGAAAAAAGTAATAGAGATGCCCCTTTCTGCCAGCATTTTCTTTTTTCTTTCTTTCCTTTTTTTTTTTTTTTTTTTGGTTTGAGTCAGAGTTTTACTCTTGTTGCCCAGGCTGGAGTACAATGGCGCGATCTCAGCTCACTGCAACCTCCGCCTCCCGGGTTCAAGTGATTCTCTTGCCTCAACCTCCTGAGTAGCTGGGATTATAGGCATGTGCCACCACGCCTGGATGATTTTGTATTTTTAGTAGACAGAGGGTTTCACCATGTTGGTCAGGCTGGTCTCAAACTCGTGACCTCAGGCGATCCTCCTGCCTCAGCTTCCCAAAGTGTTGAGATAACAGGCATGAGCCACTGTGCCCGGCTACTTTTCTTTTCTTTTCTTTTTTCGAGACAGAGGCTCACTGTGTCACCCAAACTGGAGTGCAGTGGCACGAGCTCAGCTCGGTGCAACCTCAGCCTCCCAGGTACAAGCAATTCTCCTGCCTCAGCCTCCCAAGTACTTGGCATTACAGGTGTGTGCCACCATGCCCAACTAATTTTTGTATATATTGTAGAGATGGGGTTTCGCCATGATGGCCATGCTGGTCTCGAATTCCTAGCCTCAAGTGATCCGCCTGCCTCGACCTCCCAAAGTGCTGGGATGACAGGCATGAGCCACCTTTGCCTGGCCACTGCCAGCATTTTCTGACTGGGCCCTCTCCCCGTTTCAGATGAAGTCAGCACTGTGCTTAAGCTGGATAACACAGTGGTGGGGCAGACGTCTTGGAAGCCGTGTGGCCCCAACGCTTGGGACCAGAGCTTCACCCTGGAGCTCGAGAGGGTGAGCTGTGTTGAAGGGCAATAGGGCCGAGACGAGGAGGGCTTCCATGCCTCCAGCACCCTGAGTGATGGCCCTCTTCCTCTCCCTCCAGGCGCGGGAACTGGAGTTGGCAGTGTTCTGGCGGGACCAGCGGGGCCTGTGTGCCCTCAAATTCCTGAAGTTGGAGGATTTCTTGGACAATGAGAGGCATGAGGTGCAGCTGGACATGGAACCCCAGGGCTGCTTGGTGGCCGAGGTACAGCCCACCCCTGACCCTGAGTAAATGCTCCTTCTCCCTCACTCCCCCACTCCTAGTTTTCTAGAAGGAGAAAATACGTTTTCGGTCTGGCTCTTCCAGGAGGGGAAGGTAAGTTTTAGGCTCTTCTAGAAGAGGAAAGTAAGTTTTAGATCCAGCTCTTCTAGAAATGGAAGATACGTTTTAGCTCTGCCTTTTCTAGAAGGAGAAGATGCTTTTTAGGTCAGCCTCTTCTAGAAGGGGAAGATACGTTTTAAATAGATGTCTTCTGGAGGGAAAGATATGTTTTAGATCACGCTCTTCTAGAAAGGGAAGATAGGCTTTAGATCTGCCTGGTCTAGACTGAGTATGGTGCCTCACACCTGTAATCCGAGTACCTTGGGAGGCCGAGGTGGGTGGATCACTTGAGGCCAAGAGTTCAAGACCAGCCTGGCCAACATGGTGAAAACCCACCTCCACTAAAACTACAAAAATTAGCTGGGCATGGTATCGGGCACCTGTATTCCCAGCTACTCGGGAGGCTGAGGTGGGAGAATCCCTTGAACCCCTTAGGCGGAGGTTGCAGTGAGCGGAGATCATGCCACTGCACTCCAGCCTGGGCAACAGAGTGAGACTCTGTCTCACAAAAAGAAAAAAAAAAAAAAAGCCACATCAGTGACATGACCTTAGCTGGGTTTGGTTTTGTTCTGAAGCAACATGTTCAAAAAACAAAAAGAAGAGGAAGAAGAAGCTGATTTCCAAATTTAGAAATGTTTAAAGAAAAAAGGAAATAAATTATAAAATTTCATCCAGCCAGGAAAGAGATACAAAACCTGGCAACGTGTCATGGTAATTGCTACCAGAGCCACGGTCAAGAGAAAGCGATTCCGTCCACAGTTGCGCGAGGGCGACGGTCTGAACGGAGGTGTCCTGTCTTTGGCACTGTTCACACTGGGGCCTGGTCGTCCTCTGCGGCGGGGCTGTCCCATGCTCTGGAGAATGTTTAGCAGCACTTCTGGCTACTGCTTACAGGATGTCGGTGACTCTGCCTCCCCGAGTTTTAACAGCCCAGAGACCTCCAGACATTGTCAAGGGTTTTCTGTTGGGAACTCCCGTCTGAATAACGTTTCTAGCAGAGTTCTCACAGCATAAGCCGGGCTCTGTAGCAAGCACTTTGCCGACATGAACTCGTTAATTGTCACAGCGACCCAACAAAAGAGGGACTGTTATCACTCAAATTTGACAGTGGAGGAAACTGAGGCACAGAGGAAGAAAATCACTTGCCCCCCTCATTTAGCCAATTTATCCTAAAAAACACTTTTAATATTCCCCTAACCTAAATGTGTACCCTGATTTACATATATATATAGCATAGGTTACCTATATATGTATACACACACACACACTACCTACCTACCTACTAACCTACCTATCCATCCATCCGTCCTGTTTTTCTATGCATTCATCCATCCCTCTTATCTATGCATCCGTCTGTCCATTGATAGATGTACCTATATTATCTGTTTTATCTATGTGTTCATCTATAATAGGTATCTGTGTTATCTGTTTATCTCATCCATCCATCCATCCATCCATCCATTCATCTATCTATATTCTCTATCAACCAATCTGTCTTTGCATCATCCATCTATAATATCTATCAGTCATCTTATCCATCCATCCATTCATCCATCCATCCATCCATCTCTGTATATTCCTCTCTCTTATGTCTACCCATTTGCTCTCTATCTCTGTTCTCTGTATCTATCTGTGCCTCTCTATTTTTTTCTCTATAGCTGTATTTATCTACATATCCATCCATCCTTCTCACTGTGTGTGTCCCTATCTGTATCAATCTCTCTCTCTCTAGCTGTTAACTACCCAGCCATCCATCCCCCATCTCTATCTACCTGTCTCTGTATCTGTGTATCTATTTATCCATCTCTCTATATCCATATCCCCAAGCAGAGGTTCTTCCCTGGTCTGACCATCAAGGACCACGGAAAGAAAGGGGCGTGGAGAGGGGTTGACTTCAGATGGCAGAGCTTTAAAATTGTTCTATTCAGAACACAGTCCAGAACCAAATGGAAAGTGGTTGGTGGGTGGCCTAGGGGACAATTTTTTTATTTTTATTTTTTGAGATGGAGTCCTCCTCTGTCACCAGGCTGGAGTGCAGTGGCACTATCTCGGCTCACTGCAACCTCTGCCTCCTGAGTTTAAGCAATTCTCCTGCCTCAGCCTCCCAAGTAGCTGGGACTACAAGAGCCCGCCACCACACCCGGCTAATTTTTGTATTTTTAGTAGACATGGGGTTTCACCATGTTAGCCAGGATGGTCTCAATCTCTTGACCTCATTATCTGCCCGACTTGGCCTCCTAAAGTGCTGGGATGACAGGCATGAGCCACCATGCCCCACCCTGGGGGACAAATTCTAAAGCACTTCTCCTCGCCTTCAAGGTCTGCTGGTAGCATTCTGTTTTGTTTGTACGCCTCTACAGAAGCACCAGCCCCTAGAACTTTCTGCAGCACCAGCCCATAGAACTTTTGGCCAGGTGCCATGGCTCACGCCTGTAATCCCAGCACTTTGGGAGGCCAAGGCGGGCGGATCGTTTGAGGTCAAGAGTTCGAGACTAGCGTTGATGATCTCTTCATTGTCACCTGGTACTTGGATTGAATTTGACACCCCATGACCAGAACCCCACTTGGGTGCGCATGCCTGTGCTCCCAGGGGCTTCCTCACCAAGCTGTCTGCCTGCAAGTGGGCAGGGCGACATCACTTTTTGGTCCCTTCTCCCAGGTCACCTTCCGCAACCCTGTCATTGAGAGGATTCCTCGGCTCCGACGGCAGAAGAAAATTTTCTCGAAGCAGCAAGGTGAGAGGCTGCTCCATAGCCCCTCGGGGAGAGGCCAGGGGTCCTGGGAGTGTCACGAAGGGTGACACCTGCCCCTGTACCCCCAGGGAAGGCATTCCAGCGCGCTAGGCAGATGAACATCGACGTCGCCACGTGGGTGCGGCTGCTCCGGAGGCTCATCCCCAATACCACCTTCAGCCCCGGGGCTTCTCCGGGATCCGAGGCCCGGACTGCCAGGTAAGGAAGTAGGGCCCCAGGGACCCGGCTGCCCCTTGAAGCTTTCCAGGGTCTTGCATCCCAGACACACCCTTCTCTCTTCTGCTGCAGTGACATATCGGTGGAGAAGCTGAACCTCGGCGCCGACTCAGACAGCTCACCCCAGAAGAGCTCACGGGATCCTCCTTCCAGCCCATCAAGCCTGGTGAGGGTCCCCCCTTCCTTCCCCCTAGGCCTGGCCTGGGCAGTGTCAGGGGTCCTGCTCCAGGCTCAGAGACTTCTAGGAACTTCCCTGGAGTCACGCAGCATGTCTATGCTGGTTAAAAACGTGTGCCCAGATCTCCGTCCTGGTTAAAAAGCAGCTAATGTTTATAATCCGGCACTTTCGGGAGGCAGACAGGGGAGGACCGCTGGAGCCCGGGAGTTTGAGACCAGCCTGAACAACACAGTAAAACCCCATTTCTATAAAAAATTAGCTGGATATGGGCCGGGTACAGTAGCTCACAGCTGTAAACCCAGCACTTTGGGAGGCTGAGGTGGGTGGATTATGGGGTCAGGAGTTCGAGACCAGCCTGGCCAATATGGTGAAACCCCGTCTCTACTAAAAATACAAAAAGTAGCTGGGCGCGGTGGTGGGCACCTGTAATCCCAGCTACTTGGGAGGCTGAGGCAGGAGAATTGCTTGAACCCGGGAGGCAGAGGTTGCAGTGAGCCGAGATCACGCCACTGCACTCTAGCCTGGGCAACAGAGTGAGACTTCATCTCAAAAACAAACAAAAATTAGCTGGGTGAGATGGCGGGCACCTGTAATCCCAGCTACTCGGGAGGCTGAGGCAGGAGAATTGCTTGAACCTGGGAGGCGGAGGTTTCGGTGAGCCAAGATCACACCACGACACTCCAGCCTGGGCGACAGAGCAAGACTCCGTCCCAAAAATAAAAAAGAGAGTAGTGTTCTCTAGGCAAAGGTTCCTGAAAGCCGGGAGCCACAGCGGGACGTACAGGGTGCTAGAAATGTTCCTCATCTTGATCTAGTTCAGAGGGCAGCACACATTTTCTGTAAAGGGCCAGAGAGTCAATAGTTTTGGCTTTGTGGGCCAGACAGTCCCCATCTGCTTTGTAGTTTGAGAGCAGCCACAGATGATCTGTACACCATAAGGGTGTCCGTCTTCCAGTAAAACCTTATTGGTAGTACACACGGAAGTGCGGACGTCGTAGAACTTTCATGGGCGATGAAATATTACTCCTCTTTTCCATTTTTTCCCCAACCACTTTTTGGTTTTTCCCCCCAATCAGTGTTTTAAAACTGATTTTAAATGTAAAAAATCAGTTCACCTGTGGTCCCAGCTACTCAGGAGGCTGAGGCAGGAGGATGACTTGAGCTCAGGAGTTGGAGTCCAGTCTGAACAACATGGCCAAACTCCAAAACGCCAGGTGCAGTGACTCACACCTGTAATCCCAGTGCTTTGGGAGGCCGAGGCGGGTGGATCATGAGGTCAGGAGTTCGAGACCAGCCTGGCCAACATGGGGAGACTCTGTCTCTACTAATAATCCAAAAAAAAAAAAAATAGCCGGGCGTGGTGGTAGGTGCCTGTAATCCCAGCTACTCGGGAGGCTGAGGCAGGAGAATTGCTTGAACCTGGGAGGTGGAGCTTGCAGTGAGCCGAGAAGGCGCCACTGCACTCTAGCCTGGCCAACAGAGTGAGACTCCATCTCAAAAAAAAAATGTGAAAGCCATTCTTAACTCTTACAAACTTGATAAAAACAGAATGCAGAATGGCCCACCAGCCAACATTTGCCAACTCCTAGGCTGGGTGATGGTTTGCTGGGTGCACGCATATGTAACCTGTTCCTCTTGCCCACCTTACTGAATGCATTTTATTTATGTATTTATTTAGAAATGGAGTCTCACTCTGTCATTGAGGCTGGAGTGCGGTGGCGTGATCTCAGCTCACTGCAACCTCCGCCTCCTGAGCGATTTTCCCACCTCAGCCTTCTGAGTAGCTGGGACTACAGGCACGTGCCACCATGCCCAGCTAATTTTTGTATTTTTAGTACAGATGGGATTTCACCATGTTGGCCAGGCTGGTCTGGAACTCCTGACTTTTCAGTAATCTGCCCACCGCAGTCTCTCAAAGTGCTGGGATTATAGGCGTGAGCCACTGCGCCCAGCCTGAATGCATTTTATCTTTTTTTTTTTTTTTGAGACGGGGTCTTGCTCTGTCACCTAGGCTGGAGTGCAGTGGTGCGATCATGGCTCACGGCAGCCTCAAACTCCTGAGCTCAGATTATTCTCCCACTTCGGCCTCCCAAGTAGCTGGGACTACAGGTGTGCACCACTGCACCTGGCTCATTGTATATACATATCTCTATTTTTTTAGAAAGTAGAAGTAGTTATAAAGTAATTATAAAGTACTTTTGTTTTAAAAATTATACCTGTAATCCCAGCACTTTGGGAGGCTGAGGTCATGTGTTTGATACCAGCCTGGGTAACATAGTGAGATCCCATCTCTATCAAATAAGCAAACAATTAGCCAGGCATGGTGCCTTGAGCGATTCTCCTGCCTCAATCTCCCAAGTAGCTGGGAGAACAGGTGCCCGCCACCACACCCAGCTAATGTTTTAATATTTTTAGTAGAGACGGGTTTCACCATGTTGGTCAGGCTGGTCTCAAAGTCCTGACCTCAGGTGATCAGCCCACCTCGGCCTCCCAGAGTGCTGGGATTGTAGGCATGAGCTACTGCGCCCGGCTGATAAAATATATTTGGAATGTAAAATGTGCTGGGAAGAGAAATAAAGCTGAGAGGGTCACAGGGTGCGTGAGGGTTTCTGTTGTTGAATGCGGTGGTCAGCAGAGCTGACGTTTGAGTAAAGGCCTGGAGGAGGTCAGCGAGGAGCCACGCAGGTGTCAGAGAGAAGAGAAAAGTTCAGGAAGAGGGAACAGCTGTGCAGAGGTCCTGGGGTAGAATTGTGCCTGGTTTGTTCAGGGTGCAGGGTGGGGTGGGGTGTGGCTGGAGGTGAGTGAGTGAGGGGTACGTGGGAGGAGAGATGAGGACGGGGCGTGGCGGGGGGCAGATATTGCTGGGCCTTGGAGGCTGCTGTGGTTACGGGGGCCTCTCTGACTCCCCTTACTCTGGCCTCCTCTCTCCGCCACAGAGCTCCCCGATCCAGGAATCCTCCACCACTCCTGAGCTGCCTTCGGAGACCCAGGAGACCCCAGGCCCCGCCCTGTGCAGGTGACACCCCTCCCCGGCCCCCTGCCCACCACCCCTGCCTGCCTGGTTTCCTGTTCCCATCAGTGCCCTCTCTCTACAGCCCTCTGAGGAAGTCACCTCTGACCCTCGAGGATTTCAAGTTCCTGGCGGTGCTGGGCCGGGGTCACTTTGGGAAGGTGAGGTGGAGGGCAGGGAGCTGGGGGGCCGAGAGTCCAGACCCCAGGCCCCTGGCTGGCCGCTAAAACCACCCCTGCCCACTCTGGTTCCAGGTGCTGCTCTCCGAATTCCGGTCCAGTGGGGAGCTGTTCGCCATCAAGGCTTTGAAGAAAGGGGACATTGTGGCCCGAGACGAGGTGGAGAGGTGGGGACCTGCTCTGGTCCTCTGGGGACCTTGTCTCCTCTTTTGGAAAATGAGAGACAAAGCAGTTCTCCCCCTGTGGCTGTAGGGAGAGTGACTCATAGTTGTTATTAATGCCAGGCACGGTGGCTCTCGCCTGTAATCCCAGCATTCTAGGAGGCCAAGGCAGGCAGATCACTTGGGCTCAGAAGTTCAAGACCAGGCCGGGCAACATGATGACACCCTCATCTCTACAAAAACAGAAAATTAGGCGGGCGTGGTGGCACATGCTTGTACTTCTAGCTACTCATGAGGCTGAGATAGGAGAATGGCTTGAGCCCAGTAGGTGAAGGTTGCAGGGAGCTGAGATGGCGCCAGTGCACTCCAGCCTGACTCTGCCTTCCGCACACGGTTGTCAGGCGCTCTCTACAGAGTGCCTAACCCCTCTAAACATCCAGTACAGGCACTGAGACTGTCCTTGGTCTTCCCAGCATCCTTTTGA
>CAUYLG010057472.1:0-45015 GCA_963573385.1 Cacajao melanocephalus
TAGACTCACACACAGTAATAGTGGGAGACTTTAACATTATACTGTCAATATTCGACAGATCAATGAGATAGAAAATTAACAAGGATATCCAGGACTTGAACTCAGACCTGGAACAAGTAAACTTAACAAATATTTACAGAAATCTCCACCCCAAATCCACAAAACATACATTTTTCTCAGTATCCATAATTGGAAATAAATCACTCCTCAGCAATTGCATAGCATTTCACAGGTTTAAATAAAATATTGGTTGGCTGCTTGTTTGTTATTTTCATCTCTTATTCCTTCCTGTCTCTATTGTTAAGCACAATTATTGGCATAATAGAGGTTTTTAATACCCATTTTTAGACTGCATTCTAGCCTGGGCAATAGAACAAGAATCCCATTCTCTCTCCCTCTTTCTCTTCCTCTTTCTTTCTCTCGTACATTCTTTTTTTCTTCTTTCTTTCACTCTCACTTTCTTTCCTCTCTTTTTCTTTCTTTAAAAAAATTAAAAAAAATTAAAAAATTAAAAAAATTTAAAAAAATAAAAAAACGTTTGTAATTAGAAAAATCACAAAGAAGCAATAGAGAATCAACAAAATAAAAACTGGTGTTGCTTTGAAAAAATTAATAAGAAAAATAAACTTCTAACATCAATGTGTAAAAAATATAGAAAAGGCAAAAATAAATATTAGTAATAAGGGACTCCATGAATAAATATATAAGATAAAAAGGCAATAGACCAATCTTATAAAAACATTTGGAACAATAAAGGGTACATAAATTAAAATGCCAATATGATTTTTAACTATGAAAAATAATACTTAAACTTTATAACAATGAAAAAGAGACTGTAAAATATAGAAAAGTACTCTACTAAAAATAACTATGCAGATACTAAGAAAGAGATAGTTTATTACATGATTATTTCAAAGGAGATAAAAACACCCAATTTTTAAATATATTATACTAGCATAACTTTGACATCAATGCTGACATTTAGAAATAATTAAGCTGTAGACTAACTCTCATAAATATAGACACAAAACCCCCAAATAAAGCATTAAAAACTGAATTTTATGTGCATTTAGACATAATACTATGGTATGCCTAATAGACTACAGTATAGCATAAACATAACTTATTTGCATTGGGAAACCACAAAATTCAGATGACTTGCTTCGTTGTGATACTCTTTTTATTGCTATGGTCTGGAATTCAACTTGCAATATCTCCGAGCTATGCCTGTAATTTCCATGGTGTAAATTTTTTATCGACTTTCTTTTTCTTTTGGTGTATAGTTTTATGAATTATAAGATGTGTATATATATTTGTGTAAACAACACAATTATCATACTAAATGTTTATAACAGCCCAAAGATCTCCCTAATGCTGTCCTTTATTAGTCAAACTCTCTCTCAATACCTAACTTCAGGCAACAATTGTTCTGTTCTCTGCTATATGTTTTGTTTTTTAGAATATCATATAAATGGCATCTCACTACTGTGAGACTCACTTCTTTCATTGAGCATGATATCTTTGAGATGCATCCAAGTTGTGGCACGTTTCAACAATTTATTCATTTTAATGTTTTTCTTCTATAGTTTTCTGATAGCTTTATACATTTACAATTACATCTATAATTCATTTTGAGTCAACTTTTATATAAGGTGTGAGAGTTAAATCAATGCACATATTTTTGAATATGGATGTCCAATATTCCAATACTACTTATTGAAACTACCACAATTTCTCCATTGAATTTATTTTGCACCTTTGTCGAAAATCAGTCATATTTTCATATGTCTACTTTTAAATTTTCTAGTCTTTGCTATTGATCTACATGTTTATTCTGTCACCAGTACCATAGTGTTTTAATTACCAGACCTTTATATTAAGTCTTAACATAAGTTAGTGTAATTCAAGCCCAATTCTCTTTCACAAGTTCTATTTATAAGTACTATTCTCTTTCAAATTGTTTTAGCTATTTTAGTTCCAGTCTCTTTTCCCTATACATTTTAGAATTGCATTGTCAATATCTATTTTTTAAATCATAAGATTTTGATTGGAATTAGGCATAATTAACATGTTAACGACTTTGAGTCTTCCAGCCTATGAGCAAGATACACATCTCCATACATTTCATCAGCACTTTCCAGTTGTCAGCATATGGAGCCTGTACAAATTTTGTTAGGTTTAGTCTAAGAATTTTCTTTATTGAATGACTTTACATGGTAGAATACCAGTCAAGTCTTGGGCAGAAGAAAAAATTATTTCAATATGGGTATATTCACATCCCTGTTTTCCTTTCTACCTTTCCAGGCTCACATTTCAATGTGGTCACTAAGTATATTAACTCAACATTCCATTCAGTACATGTATACAGAGAAAATATTACATCCCAAGTACTAACAACACAGTTGTCTTATGAAGCCTGGCTCCTAAAGCTCTGAGGATCTACATTTCTCCTTCCCCTGTCCAGTGGGGATAAAAATACTTGTCCTCACAGTCTTGTTGTAAGAATCCAATGTCACATAAAAGTACTTTGGAAAGTTGAAAGATCGACGTCACCAGTTCTCAATGGGAGTCAATTTTCCCCCTACTCCCTCTACCCCCACCTGCCAAGGGACATTTAGCAATATCTGGAGACATATTTTTGGTTGTCATCACAGTGAAGTGGCATCACTAGATCTAGTGAGTAGATGGGAAGGATGCTGCCAAACATCCTACAATGGTCAGCAAAGCCCTCCTTCATACAAAATTATCTAGTTCAAAATGTCAATAGTGCTGAGCTTAAAAATCCTGATCTAGATAAATATAAGACATTACTATCATTACATTACATACAAGAACATAATCTCTTGGCTAAAGCTAAGTTTCACACACCAATGGATCAAATCTCTTAAAAAAAATACGAAAGAAAAAAACAGAGAATTTTTTGGAAATACTGATTCCCAGATTATCCCATTAAGGAAAATACAACATGGCTCCTCCATCCTTTCACTGAATGGCATATAGGACTGCAGCAAAGCTCCACTCTAGTGAAGAAAACTCACCCATCCTGGAGACTAATTTCATAATGAATCTGCCTCACTTATTTTCTCCAACAGGAAAAAGCATAATTCCATTTTCCTTCAAAGTCTTTCTTGAAGCTTTAAGCAAATTTACACCCTTGAAAAACTACAGAGTGCCCTGATCCTAAAGTAGATATAAGCACAGGACAACTTCCCGCTCAGCAATTCAAGAAGCAATAGGCAACATGAGGGTGTACATTGCCTGAAATGAGCAAGACTCCTGCATCTGTGAAACTTCAGTTTGATAGTCATCTACCCAGGCTCCTCCAGACATTTTAATTTCTTAGTTGTAAATGGCCACTTTAACTGATTTGGGTTACATGATCAGATTGGGCATTGGTGGTGTGAGACAGAAGGAATAATGTTTGGGGCAAGAGAATGGAAAAGACACACTATGCTTTATAACTTTAATTGTATTCATGCAGCTTATTTGTCTATCCTATGGAGAGCCTAGAGCTGAGGCAGCTTCTAAGAACTTACCAATGTTTAGCAAATTAGGTTTATGCCATGGTGAATCTGGTCATTTTGATCCTCATGACATTAGTCACCATGTTCCTACATAAAATGACCCCTTTAGTTTGGCCAGTGTCACTCTCTTAGCAGCAGGCAAGAAGGTGGCTATCAAATGGCTGACTAGTTCATCCCAGACAGACATCAAGCTGGAGTAAGAAGCTCAATACCTTTGCAACTGACCCCATGTATTCTCTTTCAGTTTGCAAAATTGGAAACTTCTGGTTTTGCTCTCTGGGGTTTGAGAAATGTTACTGTGTTCATCCTCTCTGTTTCCTTCACATGTTTAAGCTATATTAGGTAAATGCATATGCTTGTATGTAGTCATCTTAAAATCATTTACATTATTGAAATGTCATTTCTTGAGCCAACTCCCCTTAAAGAAAAACTGTTGGATTTTCCCAAATTTGTTCAAAATGCTTTTTTAATGGAAAATTCAGATGTGGAGAAATTTTCTCCATTATGGCCATAGTGTATTTAAGATGAGTCTTATATTGTACACTTTTCTGAAAGCAGGAAGATTACATCACATCACTTTAGTGACAGCTGAATATGTTTTGCTTTTAAAATACCAATCATTCCACTTTGGACTTAGACAAAAGGGGAATAATTTCAGCATTTTCTTTGAGAAAAGTTTTAAAATTATGTTTTTTTCACAACAGCTTTTCTTGATAAACTTGAAGACGTTTGACAAAGTATTTACCTAATTCTACCAGGCAACAGGGACTTCAAAGATTAGAAAAATCTCTAGGAAACAAGGAAGTATAAGCATACATTCTTATATGTTGGGCATAGAAGTCAGAAGCACATTTGGCATAGAGGGAATAAAAAGGCACATTAACTGAAAAACAGTGCACTGGAAGGTAACTCAGAGGAACCTTTGTTTTCTCACATCCAGTGTGCTAACACACAGATGATGAGCACAGATGATGAGGAGCCATCTGAGAGACACCGCTAACAGTCCTCCAGCAGCCCTTCCAATCCAGGATTCTAACATAAATTACACCCCTGAAGTATGGTCTCACAGTATGTGTATGGAAGTTACAATTCTTGAAATTATTACTTTTTGAGACACTGTCACCCAGGTTGGGGTGCAGTGGCACAATCACAGCTCACTGAAGCCTAAACCTCCTGGGCTCAAGCAATTCTCCCGCCTTAGCCTCCTGAGTAGCTGGGACTACAGGTGCGTGCCACCACATCCAGCTAAAACGCTTTGTATGTTTTGTAGAGACAGGGTCTCACTTTGCTGCCCAGGCTGGTCTCAAATTCCTGAGTTCCAGTGATCTTCCTGCCTCAGTGTCCCAAAGTGCTGGGATTACAGGTATGAGCCACCATGCTCTCGAAAATTTTCTCTTTAAACCAAAAATTTACTCCTCCTCTCAAATCCCTAATGTTTCTTCAATAATACAATATTGCTTTATCATTTAAGAAAACTTTCCTCTTTGAAAAATGGCTTCCATCAATTTATATCCAAATATTGGAAACAGGACTTGTTGCTATTGTTCAACTTATCTTCACCAAGATGCAAAGAATACTCCTATAGGATCACATTTGGAAAAGTGATGAGAAAGTTCATGCTTCTCCCAACCACCAAATGTTTAAATAGTCCTGCTCACCTTAATTTTTTATGGACACATAGCTCACATATATTTATTCATCACTGATCACAAACACCATAACAGAATCAAAATACAAAAACACTGTGTTCCCTGATCTAATGTGGTTTGAGGAATATTAGAGAAAATGAGCCCATAAATAAATCATTATACTAATGTGGGGTCAACATTACTATCATGAAAAGGATGTGCTGTGGGAACACAGTGGTAAGCTGCATAATTTCAAGGGGAGGTCAGAGGTGATTTTGGAAGAGTTTATTGAAGACTATTGGTCAGGAAGACCAATAAAAAGCTGAGGGGAAAAAATTAAGAAACACTGAACTAATAATACAGTAGAGTTGTTTGTTTATTGAGGAGAGGTGACATATATATGAGGATAATCCAAGAGTTCTCAGGAACTGTTGAGATTGCAAGAAGTTTATGATGACTTCCTAATTTTCTAGGACTGAAGACAGGCAATACAGGAGGCGACATGTGACACTACCACTGGTTACTCTTGTTACCTTTAGTAAATCACCAACCTTAGTTTCTACTCTGATAAACAATAGGCTTCCACCTTGGATAGATAGGCCCTCAAGATATTTTCAGTTGAAATGAGACTGAAAAGCTATTTTCAGCATCTCAAAAACCTACATGAAAAATAGGAACTTTCCTGATCATATCATTTGGGTTAATATTTTGTTCCTTGGGTTAGAATTACAGGAACACTAAGTAGTAAATTTAATTGCTTTTTTCTCAATCCAAATTCTGATGGTAGTCAGGTAGGTCTGTGAAGAATATGGGAAACACACAATTACTAAATAAATACATTACTATTGTTAAGTAACATTTTACACAGACCTCATGGAAAAACCTGTAAGGAGAATGTTCTTACAGATTAGGTCAACAATGAAGTCTGTACTCACTCCAGGTTCCGCACACTTCTCTAAACTTGTTATAAAAACATGCTGTTCTCCCTGAAACCTTAGTCATCGCTGATTATAAGTACCATAATGGAATCAAAATACAAAACACTGTGTTCCTTGATCTAATGTGTTTTGAGAAATATTAGAGAAAACAGACCCATAAATAGATCATTATACTAATGTGGGATATGCATGTACAAACCATTTCTGAAAAGAATTTCTGAAAACTCAATACCAAGGACTAACAGTATGGGTGCATTACTGCTTTCAAAGCATTATATCATGATATGGAGAAATCATGGTGATATCTATCTAACATGGATGGATGAAAATGGATATGAGAAATGGTTCTCTTCCATAAAGGAAAAGCATATTTTCTTCTCTTAAATCATATCCCTTAAACCATAAGGGACCTTAGCAATTCTAGAATATAGCCTCCTCGGTATGCTTCAAGACTTCCTGAAGACAGGGACATCCACAGATGTTACATGGCTTGCCCTACTGCACATTAGATAATGTGAGGGCAGTGGCAGTAGAAAACTTGGCAGAGAGGTGTTTCATAAGATTTTCCCCATTCTGCTTCTGTAATACTGAGAAAAATGGTATTTGGAAAAGAAGGAGGAGGGAAACAGAGAAAAGTGTATTCCTTATAGCCAGGAATTAGGTCACTGTTAAATGAGAGAATATATATTGAAGATAAACTTTGCAAATAACTCTAATAGATGTTAAATGAGACAATATATATTGAAGATAAACTTTACAAATAACTCTAATAGAGCGTACGCATTTTTTTGCTCCAAATAAAGTAATACTGGCTTAGAACCAAGTGTTGGAATTCTGAAATTAAATAAAGGAGCTAGAATTTTCTATCTAAGAAGTAAATACTAGAAGTTGGTGTAAAAGTATGCATTATACCTTGGACAGAAGGTAGAAAGCTTAAATATTACTCTCAAAGACCATATTGAATGTACTCTCCATTTTGTTTTATTTGTATTAATCTGCTTTAATATATTCTTTAATAATAATGTACAATAAAGTTTTTTACTGTAATCTGGATAATTGATGAATAACATCAAGTGTATATGACTGAGGCAAATTCTGCTACCTAGTGCCACTATATATAAATTGTAATCTTCTAGCTTTTCATTTGGTTTTTGTTTTATTGTGACTGAACTGACAGCTTTAGTAGGTTGAGTCTACAAACCTAAGGTTAAAAATAAATGATAAACACAGGAATTTGTAAATGAATAGATAATGGTTATTTATTTGTGTGTTAGTTTAGTCAGTTAAATTTTGCATTCTTTGCAATACAAACTCTTCAGGGTATCAGTTGCTCACTGTCTACCTCCCATATCCCTCTCATCCTTCCACAAGTTTTACCTGTATAAAGGCCAAATATCTCCTCACAATATTAACCAAACTTTTTAAAAAGAACATTAGATAGCACTTCTCTGTCTCTGGGAAAGCAGAAACTATAGCAATTAATTAGCTTTTGTCTTTCCATATAATGAGTACAGAAAGCAGTAATACTTTTTTTTTTTTTAGCTGCAAGACAATAGCTTGTGTCTCTTAAGCTGACAGTGCCACTCCTGCAGAATGAATTTCCATAGAAGATAAATGGAAAGTCACTCTCGTCGTATCCTGGAAGTGTCTGTTAAAGCAATAATAATCGTGGTCTAAGCCATTGCCCCTGGATTAATGAAAATCCAGGAAGAGCTGATAGTCCAAGATGCACAAAGAGTCATTATGCCCCAGATAACTATTAAGTCTCTGGTAATTCACTGTGGCTGAAGGAGGTGGATGGTGACACAGGCATACCACAGTGATGGGCCTGGGAGGGACAGCAGGAGACAGGTGTGTTTAGTGAAAAGGTGAATTTCCCAGTGCCCATAAAAATTATTGCTTTGTACAGTTAAATACTTAAAGGCATATCTTACTTCTCTGACTTCACATCAACAGTGTGAAGCTGAATGATTTTATCTGTGTAGTATTTAGTAGAATCACTCCTACTTTCATGGAGTTGAAGTTAATGTCTCTTTATTTCTCTTCCTTCCCTGCCTTCCCTTTAAAGGTCTATTTCATTTGCTTCCATCCTGCAAATACCCATTATTACCAAGTAGTTGGACACTATGAGGATAAACAAACAGCAGCAGATAAAAAGTGAACATTTGTATCCTACAGTTTGTGGCAAGATCTTTGCCATTTGAACTGAACTAGATGTGTGTTATACTCTAAATGTGTATTATACTCTGGAGCTCAGGAAAAATAGAAATAAGTCTACTCACCCCAAAAAAGCATGTGCCAGCAAAAGGGTTCTAATCATAAGAGTGAGTAAGCAAACCAACACTACCCACACTGAGATTGGTATCTGTATTAGTCCGTTTTCACACTGCTATAAAGAAATACCCAAGACTGGGCAATTTATAAAGGAGAGAGGTTTAATTGACTCACAGTTTCACATGGCTGGGGAAACATCAGAAAATTTATAATCATGGCAGAAGGTGAAGTGGAACCAAGAACCTTCTTCACAAGGCAGCAAGAGAGAGAAAAGAGCTAAGGGGGAAGAGTCCCTTATAAAATCATCAGATCTCATGAAAACTCACTATCACAAGAATAGCATGAGGGAAACCACCCCCGTGATCCATTTACTTCCCTTACTCGACATATGGGGATTACAGTTCCTTCCTGGACACATGGGGATTACAATTACAGATGAGATTTAGTTGGGGACAAATCATATCAGTGACTCTGTCACAGCCTCTTATTTTTTATTCTTCAACGTGTTCATTCAACACGATTTCAAATTATTCATTGGAGGGCTATTGTGTGCAGAGAAGACACATGGATGAATAAAACAGTATGGTTTTTGATCTGTATTACTTTTTCTTGACAGATGTTAAGTTCTCAATAAATATTAGCTATTATCACTATTATTACTATTATTTCCCAGACAAGAAGGATGAGATCTTATAATCCTACCACGTTATGAATGATGGGTGCCACTCTTAAAAGTATCAATTCCTTTGCTCCCACATCAAACATTCCTCATCAGGGTGGTTTAAAAATAATTATGGTAAACTAATTTTATTACCTCAGAAATATATTAAAAATGTAGATCTTTTATAATTCCTTCAATTAACAGTAGACACTCCTTGATTACTTTCTAATTAAATCATTTCACTCTAAGACTTGGTAATTACAAGAAGTTATTAAAATTAGAAAACATTTGCTAACTCAGTACTTTTGATTATTAAGCCTTTGTCATTTAATATTGCCAAACAGTCTATGAAGATATATGAGCAAAGAAACTGATTTTAATGTCTTTAACTGCAATAATTAACTACAGGTGTCCCAAACAATGCATGTTTCTTTCCTATCATACATTTTTCTGTAAAATCTATTGTTAGTGTCACCAATTGGATTTTTTTTCCTTTGGCCTATTAACTATGTTTTACCCATAGATTACTTCTTTCCATAGAAGAGAATTATATCCTTGAATCTCCTTTGCTTAGGAATTTTATCTGTCTTTGGTTCTCTGATGAAAATACATCCACAGCTTATTATAGGAATCAGAGTTACACTAACTTTGATGGTTTTATCTGACTGATCACCACATTCCAATCTATTGAACAACAAACTTCCCAAATCAGATACATTTGTAGAAAGAAAACTATCCATATTGCTAGGGCCTGGGAAATTTGCCATCTCAGTATGTCAACAGAATCGTAATTTAGTTTCATCAGACTTCTTAGAAGGTGTGATATCTTTTATCTTCAGTTGCTGGCTTTTACTGAGGTGGGGAGAAGTGGAAGAGAAATTGTTCTCTCCTTTAGACAAGACTCAAAGAAAACTAAAGGACTTTTTTCTACCCTGTTCTTTGCAAATCAGTACAGGCAAGGGGTACACACATCATCACTGATAGGAAACAGCTTTTAAAACATAAGATTGGATTCACAGAACCAAATGATCCTTGCAAGCTGTGATCAGTCAAAGTAAATTCCCCCAAATTTGATTCTGAAGCATAGGGTGAGGTGCTAATGGCTGTCTATTGGAATACTGGTTTGACAAACCGCACCTAGAAAAGATATTGACAAGCTCTTCAGTGTTCCAGCAGGAAAAAAAATCTTGAAATCAAGCCCATTGCTCTTCTGCCTGCCTTCTGCTGAGAAACCAAGGAAAGGATTGAGCAAATTCATCACCCGTTAACAAAGCAATAAGCAAAAACTGATGAGTCTTTGTGCTTGATGAAAAGGTAGTATCCTGTTCACGGTGAATAACGGCTCCCTTATACTCCACACTGATCAGAGAACATCTAGGAAATTGTTTTCTATTTGGGGCACAATGTTTTCCCAAAGACAATGAGAAATACCCAAAGGAGGGGAAACACAATGTGAAGAATGAAAGGGAGAATAGAATAGGAAAGCTGAGCCTGGTAATGGAAGATTGGAGGGTGGCGTGGCAGGAACATGTGGTTGTCTTCGAATATATAAGGAATGTCATGATCGGGTGGTACTACACAACGGGCAGAGGACAAACTAGGTCAGAGGAGTGGGAGTCAAGGAGAATCTAATTTAAGATTAAAATCAGAAACAATATTCCTATGGCAGAATGTGTTATTTCCATCAATGGTGGACTCCACTTATTGGATGTTTGCAAGCAGAGCCTGGTTGAGATGTTGGAAAAGCAATGAAAGTTGAATCAATGCCAGCTTCATACGAGAGAAAGAACACAGACCGAGAGCTAAAAGCTTTATGCTCTAGGCCCAACTCAGAAAATAGCCTGTTAGGAGAGAAATCTAGGTTTGGCCTAAGTATACTACGTGTCTTTGGATGAGTTACAAGCCACAGGTGACTGGTTATACCAGGTTCCTAGAGAGATTGAAGAGGAGGTTTAAATTCTTTGGATGATCTTTAATAATTCTGCCTGGGTCTCAAGAATGTATTTTTTTATTGAAAGGTGTACCTTATAGGTATACAAATAAAATTAATGAAATATTTGCAGGGGATCGCAGCTCCTCATCAGCAAGAGAACAAGGCATGACAGAGAAAAAAAAAAAAAAAAAAAGAAAAAAAAAATATTTGTATGTTACCTCAATAAATGTGTACAAACTTACAATGTGTATTGCAATTCCTGTGGAACTGCAGGAAGAAACAAAACAAAGAATTAAATGAATGGCACCTAAGCCATTCAGATCTCCAAGATGTTTAATTACTTAGGTGGCTTTAGGCAACTTCTTGTCTCTCGGGCTTTGTAGTCTCATCTGTAAAAAGGGACATCAGATGAGACCATCACGAGGTTATTGGTTTTTTTTTTTTTTAATATAAGAAGCCATGATTATGAATATGTGCACAGAATATAAAAGCCTATCAATGTATTAGCTATGTTATGAAATGCAATGCCACAGACAGCTTCCATTGTAAGAGTATTAGTTTTGCCCATGTGCCTCACATTTTTCATCCCTGGGACCCCAGAAGATGAAAGTGTTGAAGAAGAACTTCAGTAAATGCTTTGATCCACTAAGGAGATTCACAACATAAGCTTGATATTTCTTGAGTTTTAACCATGCTGAGATAAGCCCAATATCTCTATTTCTGCATTATAGTTATAAGGAAAACAATGTAAATCTTCCCAAATGGCTTATTTACATACCTTTGAGATATAGACTCATAGACTATTAAAGCGGCAGGGGGGCTTTGAGGCCATCTAATCCCAACCCCCTCATTTGACAATGAGGACACTGAAACTCTGAAATATTAAATGACTTAACCAAGGACACAGAGTTTTTTTTGGCCCAAGGCTAAGAATAGTTATCATGGCTTCTAACTCCTCATCAAATTATATTCTTTTATTAAAATGTGTCTCTTGTCCATTCTTGTTTGTTTTTTGACACAGAGTGTCTCTCTATTGCCCAGGTTAGAGTGCAGTGGTGTGATCTCGGCTCACTGCAACCTCTGTCTCCCGAGGTTCAAGAGATTCTCCTGCCTCAGCCTCCCAAGTAGCTGGGATTACATGTGCCCACCACCCCACCCAGCTAATTTTTGTATTTTTAGTAGAGATGTGGTTTCACCATGTTGGCCAGGCTGCTCTCAAACTCTTGACCTCAGATGATCTGCCCACCTTGGCCTCCAAAAGTGCTGGGATTATAGGCATGAGCCACCACACCTGGCCTCTTGCCCATTCTTATTAATGACTTTTAGGCTTTTATATTTCTACTAGGGTTATCAATATTAAGTCATAAATTCACATTGAATAGAAATTTTATACTTTTAGAAACATTCTTATTTAGTTTTGCCCAGAATATTTTGCTTTTAATCTCAACTTTTATTTTAGATTCAAGAGGTACATGTGCAGGTTTGTCATATGGATATATTGCATCATGCTGAGTTTTAGGGTAGGAATCCCATTACCCAGGTAGTAAGCATAGTACCTAGTAGGGAGTTTTTCAACCCTACCTTCCTCCTTGTCTCCCCCTATTAGTCTGCAGTGTCTATTGTTCTTCTGTTTATGTTCATATGTGCTTAATATTTAGCTCCCAATTATCATTAAGAACATGTGACATTTGATTTTTTATTTCTGCATTAATTCACTTAGGATTATGGCCCCAGCTGTATCTGTGTTGCTGTAAAGAACATAATTGCACTCTTTTTTATGTAGTATTCTCTAGTGTATAAGTACCATTTTTTTTTTAAATCCAATTCACCATTGATAGGCACCTAGGTAGTTTCCATATCTTTGTTCCTGTGAATAGTGCTGCAATGTACATACAATAGTGACCCTCCATCTGGGTTGAGAATATACGAAATGATTGTGGAAACAGAACAATTCTCTGTCTAGCCTGACCTGGTGACCCTCTGAAAGTTCTCCCATAACTAACTCTAGTCTCACAAGTAAAGGGGAGGAAGGACAATAAATAAAGCCATGTTTGCAGGTAGACCCCTGGCTGGTACGAACACCTCCCCCAGGTAGCTAAAACTGTAATACTGCCATCTTTTGGGGAGAATGATTTATTTTCCTTTGGAGGTATACCTAGTAATGGGATTGCTGGATCGAATAGCTCTGTTTTAAGTTCTTTGAGAAATCTTTAAACTGCTTTTCACAGTGGCTAAACTAATTTACACTCCCACCAATAGTGTATAAACATTCCCTTTTCCCCACTGCCTCTCCAGCATATTTTTTGTTGGTTTTTTTTTTTTTTTTTTTGACTTCTTAATAATAGCCATTCTTACTGCTGTAAGATGATATCACACTGGTTTTGATTTTCATTTATCTGATGATTAGTGACAATGAGCATTTTTTCATATATTTGTCGACCACTTGTATGTCTTCTTTTGAGAAGTGTCTGTTGATGTCCCTCACATATTTTTAAAGGGGTTATTTGTTTTTGCTTATTTGTTTAAATTTCTTATAGGTTCCGGATATTAGACTTTTGTTGGATGCATAGTTTGGGAATATTTTCTCCCGTTCTGTAAGGTGTCTGTTTGCAGTGTTGATAGCTTCTTTTGCTGTGCAGAAGCTCTTTAGTCTAATTAGGTCTCATTCATCAATTTTTTGTTTTGTTGCAATTGCTTTTGGGGACTTAGCCAAAAGATTATTTGCCAAGGCTGATTTTGAAAAAGGTATTTCCTAGGGTTTGTTCTAGGAATTTTATAGTTTGAAGTCTTATATTTAAACATTTAATTCATTTTGAGTTAATTCTTATATATGGGGAAATGTGAGGGTTCAGCTTAATTCTTCTGCATATGGCTAGCCAGTTATCCCTGATCAATGTACTGAATAGCGAGTTCTTTACCCATTGCTTGTTTTTGTCGGCCTTGTAGGCGATCAGATGGTTGTAGGTGTATGGCTTTATTTCTGAGTTTTATATCCCGTTCCATTGGTGTACACATCTGTTTTTGTACCAGAACTGTTCTGATTATTGCCACCTTATAGTATAGTTTGAAGTTGGATAGTATGATGCCTCAACCTTTCTCCTTTTTCCTTAGGATTACATTGGCTATTTGTGTTCATTTTTGGCGTCATATGAATTTTAGAATAGTTTTCTTTTTTCCTTATCCTGTGAAGAATGACATTAGTAGTTTCATCAGAATAGCAATGAAGTTATAAATTGCTTTGGGCAGTATGGCCATTTTAATGATATTGATTCTTCCAATCCATGAGCATGGAATGTTTTCCCATTTATTTGGGTCATCTCTGATATCCTTCAGTAGTGTTTTGGAGGTCTCTTTGTAGCTATCTTTCACCTCTTTGATTAGCTGTATTCCTAGTTATTTCATTTTCTTTGAGATTTTAGTCAATCTCCATATTGATGAACAGATGAATCTTGGACTGGAACCTTCTGCACCTTCAGATAAAACTTCTCATAGGTAGGGTATAGAATCTGTAGGCCTACTCATGAAGGACTTGGGAAAATTAGCTAGAACATCATTTCAACATGAATGGATGGCAGAAAGGACACTCTAGGAGCATACAACAGCCTTAGTGGGAGCATCTGTGGCCCATGGCAGAAAGAAGCAGCAGTCTGGTTTTGTCAGAGAGTGAAAACCATGCATACAAATCCCAAACATTTGATCATTGTGTCATGATGACTTATTTGCCCAGCATCCAATGGGTCTGGCAGATTATGAGAAAATCAGCATTGTTTCTCTGGCTAAGGCTCATATTCCATTCTGATAGGACACTGAGAGAAAACTGTGGAAAATCTAGATGGTTTTCTTAGATTGCCAAAATCAAATAATTTGCAATTTAAAATTTATGTCCCTCCTATGCCTTGAATAATCCAAATTTAATTTCTGGTACTGTTCTTAATCTTCAAGAAGCTAGAAGCCTGGTTTGTCACGGTGAATTAGTCAGGTTTAATAACCAAAATGACTATTAATGGGTAGAAAAAAAAACTAGAATTGAGCAGATGGTTTGCCCACATGTAGACATAGTGTTTCAAAGAAATTCTGTGCATCGTTTCAATGAGGTTCTACGCTTGTTTTTTGGAAATGACCTGGGGTGGTTGGGAAATGATGTGGAGCTTGGATCAATATAGACACAAATCAGTTTTTTAGTATTTCCAACAACTTGTGATCCTCCATCTGGGTTGAGAATATACAGAATGATTGTGGAAACAGAACAGTTCTCTATCTGGCCTGACCTGGTGACCCTCTGGAAGTTCTCCCATAACTAACTGTAGTCTCACAGGTAAAGGAGAGGAAGGACAATAAATAAAACCATGTTTGTAAGCAGACCCCGGACTGGTATGAACACCTCCCCTGTGTGGCTAAAACTGTAACACTGCTGGAGTCAGAGAGTGTCCCCTGAAATGAATTGTCTTCCAATTTATTGTATGTCTCCAGCTGAGTCTCAGCAGTTATACCACTCTCCAGCCTGGAGAATGAGGCTTCCTTGTTAATGTGGGCAGGCTATAATATGGTCACCCCTAGTCACTCATCAATCCAAATTATTTGATATGGTTTTAATTTGTCCATACAAGGGACCCAGTAGTTACTATAACTTGACTGTAGAAAGAGGAAAAATCAACTCTTTGTTTACTTCTGGCGCCCCAGACACATAAAGACACACCAAAATAACTGCTATTTATTTTACAAGATGGAAAAAATATTGACTGCCCTCTGGTCATAGAAGGCATTTTCTTTTGGGATTACAAGTGCAGAGATGAATTAGGTACACTTAGGATCAATATCTGTTTCTCTTCTTGGCTCAAGATGGGATTTGTCAAAATTCGAGAGCAGCTTCTATTGCGTGTCAGCTACAAATCCTTCCACTACTGAGTCATACACCTATTCAGGTTGAAATATAAAAGGCAAAGGGCTTTTTGAGCTACAATATCTGGGGTTAGGATGCTGAATCGCTTCTCAGCCCTTTCCTTTAATGAGCTTTAGTTTGATGAAGTGACCTTACTGGCAGAGAAGGGAAGGGAATATAGGGTCTGTGCTAGCAAGAGACAGTAGCTCCTGGGGATGGAGGAACACGCAGGCAGAAGGTCTGTGAGAGAGGAAGACAGGAAGGCAAGTTGGTAGAAGAAAATGTGGATAAACTACTCTGGCCAAAGATATGGTGGCACAGATATTATAAAGCACTGTGAGGCTAGAGTACAGGGGAGAAATTTGCTTTAGAGCTGCCTAATTTTTAGGACTGCAACAATTAACAAATGCAGTGTTCAACATATGGTCTATCCCTGAGGACTTCAAACCTTGGAAGATTTCTCTTTGCTTGCATAGAGGTTAGGCAATAATGTTGTCAGGGATCCCATGAGCAGAGACAGTGACTAGGGGAGAAAGAATTCTTAAAACTATTTCAACCATCCCCAAAGTAAGGTTTTGGAGGTTTGCATTTCACAGACTAGGACATACATGGCCATCAGCTAGTCAAAAAAGCCCAAATGCAGAAGAGACTGCTTGTATTTGTCTTTGGGAATTCTGGACACTCAAGACACTACCAAGAGTAAATGTGTCTCAGGTGGAATTAGGAAATAGAAGAAAGAAAAGATAGTGTCTGTAACCCAAGGTACAAAGCCTTTTAGACAAGGAGGCAAAGCCAACCACCATGCTTTATAGGATCAGGCATGATAAATACCATGGAGTGACAGAAAACAATCCCTTAGAAATCAGCAGATTTGCCACAAGTGCTATAGAAATAGGACAGAAAGGAAAGCCATGTGATGCAGGGTAAGAGGTTCTCTGTGAGGACCTGGGTCTTGAGCTAGACCCTGCAGTAGAGAAAGGATCTGGTAGTGTGGAAAGAAAGAGGTAGGCACTCTGAGTAAGGAAAACAGCTGAATCACAAAAGATGAGGAAGAAAATTATTGCAGCAGAGGGGAAAGCAGCACTAAGGTATCACTGGGGGCATAGAGAAAATTAGCTGGGAAGAAAAGGAAGGCACTCATGCAGTACCTATACTAATGAACTTCATCGTCACTCATTCTTTAGACTTCAGTTTCCTCTTCTCTAGAATGGGGACACTAATGCCTACTGCATAGAAATGTTGAGGAAGTCAACACTGAGATGATATATGCAAATTACCTACCACAGTTGGTGGCTCAGTATATTAAATTTCTCTCTCTGCACCTACCCTCAGCTCAGGCAAGGAGACTGAATTTAATTCCAGCATTTTCTTATGTCTTGTGGTCACCCCTAATGAAAATCAGTGGTTGTTTCTCTGGCACATAATGATATCTGAGGGGGTCCTGACACCCAAAGCACTATTCATTCCTATCCTGGTTGATTTCAGACTGCTGTGCCTTTTGAAAATCTTATGTCTGATTTTTAAATTTTCCTTTCTCCCTTCCTCTGTTGAAATATCAGCTGCCACTTTCTGATACTGCCATTTCTGCCTGTGTGGATACTGATCTGCTAAAGACTAGAAAACCATTGTGAGAGTACATTAAATTCATGTAACCCTGAAAATAAGGAATAAAGAGGAAAAATTCAATCCAGAAACCTCTATAAATGTTTTTCTTATGTAAATCTTAACATGTGGCTAATTTTTAAAAAATATTTTCTGTAGGGTAACACCAAGAGCGTTAGACCAATATGTTAGAGTAATAAAATTGCACACAGTAATAATCAAAGCTAAACCTCCGCAAAACTGTGAGGGTGGCTAAGTTGATATGCCCCTTTTTTGTATTAGTTCCCAGCAACATAATGATTTAGGCTGCTTTCTCCAAAAATGGCCCTCAGACCTCTAATTCTATCTAATTCATCTAATTGATGAATGTCATCAATTAAATATGGCACTACTCAGATAGTTTGCATCTTAATGGAGATATCTTAAGTTGGCAAACAAAACTTCCACTAGGGAATCTTAGACCTTTGAAGTGGGTGAGATTTTTGAGGGTAAAGAACTAGAAGGACCAACCATGTGAAATTTCAACAGGTAGGTGGCCTCCTGCCTTCCTTGTGCAGTTGTAACTACTAGCCAAGTGACTAAACCATTGCAATGCATGCCACAATGCTGCTGCTTAATAACACACAGCTGTCAGGTATTCCAGAAGTATCTATTCTTTTCCTTCTCTTGGTCTCAACTTCCCCAGATGGATACCATGATAATTACCATGATAATTTCCCTTTTTCGTGTTAAGAGTATGTCCTAGAAATAAGTCATTTACTTTCAGAACAGGATTTGAGATTCTTTGGAGAATAATGCCATCTGAGGTTAACGTGGTTTCCTGGTCTCTCAGCTACCTCCTCTCTATATTAGACAGTGAAATTGACTAGGGGATTTCCAATTGAGAAAGACATGTATTTGGGTTAGATTTAACCGTACAGGAGAATTAATATAAAGCAGCAATGGTTCACAAGCCAGCTCATTCCTCCTTGAAATTTCAGTCACTGGAAAAATTAGTCTCCTGTTTCCTTTCCCTTTCCCTTTTTTAAAAATTATAACTTGCTGAGGCACTAGCTAATACCCTTTAATCTCTTTTAATAACTACCCTATCCTTGGTTTCTCTAAGCATCCTTCTCAAGGCATCCACAAATCCAAAAATGCTCTTAAGATTGACTGACTGACTGATCTCTCAGTTCCGTTGACTTACTGAAGCAAGGTCTATTCCTCCAGCCTCAGCAATGTGCGGATAAAAGCAAAAACAAAGATATTAACCCTTTCTAGATCCAGGAAAAGGCCACCACTTAGGAAATTTGGAAGGTAGCCAAGTGTATTTTTAGCCACCCTCGTCACTCATTTCCTTAATGTTTTTTTTTTTCTCTCAAAGCTCACATCTCTCCTGCCTAGCATCTTCTCCATCCCCACTTCTTTCTGGGGCCTGGGAGTTAATAAGTTCTCCTTCTCATGGGGATTTCACATATCCAAAGAAGATGAAGGCATAATGAGAAACACCATCTCTACTGAAGAAACTGCAGGCACCATGTCAGGTCTGCATGGAACAGAGCTGTAGCAGTTAGCTCAGACAAACTCCTACCAGTCATAGTAGGTCAGAAGCCATTGAGTCCTTCTTCTTGTAACACTCAGACACATTTTGGGTGAATGATGTCAAGCTTAAAAACAAGCCCCCAAACTTAGAAGGCATGGCACCTGGCCTCAAGCTGCTTGCCATCAATACCCTTTTCCACAAGAGGTACACATTGAATGAGAGACCCTGGCAAGACAGAGGGAAGCAATGATGCAAACAATCAAGTATTTATTAAAGCATCTACTCTGCTTGGCCCAGTGGGGCATAAAATATAACCTAGAAGACAAGACTTTCCACATGTGACATAAGAGGAGGATAATAGGCAGTGTGTGATCAAAGCTATGGTTCAGGAACTAAATTCCCAGAAAGGGAAATTACTAAAAATCCCTGTAGAAAGGGAAGGTTTCATGAGCCTTGAATAATGCTGAGTATCTAGAAACAAGTGACATGCTAGGAGTTTTTAAAAAGAGGAGGGAGAGAGGGAGAGAGGAAGAGAGAGAGGGAAGGAGGGAGAGAGGGAGAGAGGAAAGAGACAGACTAGTATAAACATGCAATGAGGGCAACAAGAAGATCAGCCTGTTGAAGCAGAACTGGTTAGAAATACAAGTTTGATTCAGAATATGGATCCCCTAAAAAGATGCTTTAAATTTAGAAGACAAATAACTGATTTGATCAATTGGGAAAGAAAGTGCCAAGTCATGAATCTACATAATACATATTTCTTTCACCAGCAGAGACTCCTCTCAGAAGCTAATTCAGGCAGGTTTTGCCCATGAGAGTCTAGAACATGGGTACTTCCAGGACCCACCATAACTCTGCATGTAGCAGTCCCATGATTCCAAAGCCCTCTCTGTACTTCAAAGACCCTCACTGGATGGTACTTCTATAGGCAGCACTTCAATAGAAACAACGAAAGCTACACATGCAAGCTGCACATGTAATTTTAAACTTTCTAGTGGCCATGTTTTTAAAAAGAAGAAACAGGTAAAATTAATTTTAATATACTTCAATGTAATATATCCAAATTATCATTTCAACATGTAATCTATATATAACAATTATCAATGATATGTTGCATTCATTTTTTCATAGCAAGTTTTCAGAATCCACTGTGCATTTTACACTTACATATCAACTCAGACATTTCAAGTGCTCAATAGTTGCATATGGCTAATGGCTACCATATTGAACAGCTCAACTGTAGAGACTTGCCAGTCTTCAGTTTTAGCCTCTCATGTCACTGCTTCCTGCAAATGCTAGTCTGGTAAAGTACTCCGTCATAAGGTGCTAATAGCTAGTCATTATTTGCTGTGTCAGTCCCCTTAAATAGCATTTTATTTTAGAGTGAGGATCTGACATTCACACCAGACCCAGTGGGTAGAATTCTACAAATGAAATTCCCTTTATCTTCTGGAATCCTCTCAACTCTAAAAGCCCTGTCACAGGTTCCTCTCCACCTGTGGTTTCAGAGGATCTGGACTGCTCTCTGTGTGATCAGATCTTCCTAGGAGGGCTAAGCCTGTTGTTGACCTCAAGATGACCCTGAAGCACTCAGGATACCCAGTGTCACATAAATTTGTTCACCTCTTTCCTCTGTTTAACAGCTGGTTAGCCCCTCCCTCTGGCCACCTTCTGTGACCCAGGACTGATCTTCAGTCTTGTAAGCTAGCTTTGGAAATGCCCAAGGGCCCAGATCTGAAATGCAGTGAACTCTGTGCTAGGAAGAAGCAGCTCACTGCTTAGAGGCAGGTAGTAAAAATGTTGCCTGCACTTCATTGGAAGAAGGAAAGTGGTCTGACTGTAGGCCTGGACACTCGCTGGACACACTACTCAAGGAGAATCATGGCTGAGGCTGTAGAAGCAATTCTTTACATGGGATATTGAAAAATATGAGAGTGAACACACACTGTCCCGAAGGCAGAATCTTTAAAAGCAGACTGTATGTAGAGAGCTGTGCCTGCTTGAATTTGATCCCCTGCTGGGCCACTCACAAGTTGACTGACCTTGGGCAAATTATTCAGCTTTCTAAATCTTGGTTCTTCAAAGTAACCTGAGGTTATAAAGGCAACCTCAGAGGGTTGTTATTTAGAAACATTTAACTAGGTGCTTTGCCATATAGTATTTTCAATAAAGTTTGACTGTTAAATAAAAATAGGTAGATAATAGATAAATAGGTAGATAGATATAGACAGATAAAGAAAGATTAATAACCCAGCAGAAGAGAAATGGACAGCAGTCTAGGCAACAGAGGATATGAACATGTACACAGGACACTCATGTGCAAACACATGCTTACTCATGTGCACATATGAATGCACACAGGTGCATGTGGGCTCACACATAGGCGAGTGCAAGCAGCATGTGAGCACAGGTGCTCACACCCACAAGCATGCACACATGCACATATGCCTACAGAATCTTGCTCTGACATTCTGAACCTCAGAAAGTTAGCTTGGGTCTCCAGGCTCTACGCCTGTAGCCGACAGTCTGCTGCTTCAATACGCGCCCTGTCCTTGTGACCTCATCGAGTAACGCTTACTCCCTTGTGCCTTGCCTCACACTCTGGAAGAGGAAAAATAAAACTGTGACCTTATTGGGAAAAGGAAACCTTGCCCTCCCTCCACTCAATGTGGCAGACATTTGACTCCCTGATCACATGCTCTCATAGGAATGGATTATGTTGCTTGTGTATAAAATAGTGTATCCCCTCTATAGAGAGCATCCAGAGGTACTTAGTAGAGACAGTAAATTATTATTGGTTGAAAGGCTTTGATACCCTGGAGTAATCAAATTCTTCTTTCTCACTCACTCACTTCAGTCGCTGCATGAACCATGTGTAATTAATGCTATGACTAGATTTGTGGCTACAATTTATTCCCACAAAACGTGGGTGAGCATGTAAGGATCTGTATCAGAACCGCATAGCAGGAGGCAAGGTAATACACTAAGATGCGTAAGAAAAAACAAGAGAGGCAACTCAACAGGGAATTACTAGACCTACTAAGTGTTAGCTGCAAGGAAGTCCACAAGAAAAAGAGGCATATTAATGATCTCTAAAAGATTAAATATTCAACCCATACAAATGAAAAAACAATTCTAATAATATGACACTGCTCCTATTAAGTCTGGGTGGCTGTGTTGTATGCTTCCCAAATATCTGCTTCTGTGCTAGAATTTTTTTCAACAAGGTCAGTTAAATAATATTATCCCAATTTACAGATGAGAAAACTGAGAATTAACTCACTTGCCCCAGGTCACACAACTTGATTGAAAAACACCAATGCCCCTAAATAGTAATGGTGCCAAGATTCCAGCCAAGTGTGACCGAGTTAGAGCTCACATATTGAAGCCCTAGAGCCCAAGCCAAGGCTGGGATTCCCCCCAGACACATACCTGCTGACTTGTTTATACAAATTCAGTCGACCCTTCCAAAGCCAGCTCATTCCTTGCCTCCTTCATGAAGTCTCTAAACTCCGCCTTCTCTGACGTCCTGCTTAAACATTTTCTTGTCTAACGTATTTTTGTTTCTCCAACTAACCCCTAAGTTATTTGCACATTATGCCAAAAGTGAGTTAATAGTATCTTGCTGCTATTAATACTAGTGATATTAGCCAGTCTGGAAAATGTACTGCTCATTTATTAACGAGATAAAAGAGCAGTAACTCTGTCTTGTTCCTCAAAGTAGCACCAGTGCCTGATGCAGTACTCAGCATAAGGCAGTCATGAAAAAAGTTACACATTGTCCAAAATGAGAAAGGCAGTATGCAGTGCATGGGCATAGTTAGGAGAGGTGTGAAAAATAAATCAACCTCACTTTCCCTCAAGGCACCCTCAATAAATAGCATTTATGATGCAAACCAGAAAGTGATAAGTGCAATAACAAGAATGAGATCCAGAAAAGGGAGAGGGTATGAGAACAGATCAGCACTGGGACTTAAAAACATCTGGCTTAATTTAATCAGTTTACAATACCTGAATCCTTAGCTTTTTTATATTTTCCATTTTATTTAAAGGTGTCTGCATCAGTAAGTACCACAGATTTGATCTTGAATCTATAGAGTACCCAATAAAGAAGGGAGGGAGTGAGGATATTATGATTTGACTGTGGTATGATCTGTTTTTTCTTCTAACTCCATTTCACTTTGCAGGTCAAACCATATCTCTCTCCCTGTCATGATGACTTTCTCAGTTTCGCCTACAATAATGTGAGTAAATCATAAGTGTACCTTGAATGTCCCCTGTGGTTGGTTACTCACTGGTCCCTAGATGGGTCATTGTACTGCAACTTGTCCTTAATGTCACAGAACCAACATATTCACCTTTTGAGAGGGGATCTTGGCTCTGCTCTCCCTCCATGCACCCCCAGTGGGATGTGGGAAGGGAGCATTCTTCACATCGTGCATGGCTATGACCTAATCCTCTGTTTGTTGCTTTTTGCATTGGTGTAGCCTCCTACCTCCAGCTATGGGGCTCTGCGCAGTGGACGGGTGCTGTCCATTTGCCTTCAGCATCCAGATCCTTGGCGGTCATCACTGCTGCTGCTTCCAGTAATGAGGCACTAAGCTTTGGATCCCAACTCTGGAACTCTCTCTCTCCCTTTATCTTATGACCAGGCCTTCCAGAAGGTTCCCAACAGCAGTCCAGTGCTGTCTCCCTCCCAGTGAGCATCAATCCTTCAGAAGCACTGGGTCAGGATAGGTTCAAGTGCAGCTTCACATCACCAGACTGCTGTTCCACATCACCCTGACATGTCCTTCTCCCTGAAGGGCTCTGTTTATCCTCTCTGTTGTTGGCTTACGTCAGGCAATATCCCCATCCACAGGTTTTGTCTACACATGCCTGATCCCTAAATGGTGTGGCTAAGAAACCCCAAACAAGCCATGACATTAAGAATGGCCTTGGCTGCCTGGGACACACAGAGGCCCTCCAGGGGTGAGAGGTGCTGCCCAACCCTGTATATTTTCCTATGCAAGTGGCACAGTCATGCTGCGAAGAGTCACTCCTATGGACCAAGGGAGGACAGAAATTTCTAACATGACTGGATTGTGAGATGACCATTTCCTTTTCCTGCTATTTATTTTATATCCAACTGCGTAAGGTAACAAAAAGATTCAGATGACTCTCCACTGATCAAATAAATGCAAGGTAAAATGACATATGGGTAATGGAGGGGGTGATTGATAGAAACCTGATAAAGACCCCCAGTACTTTCATTTTTTAAAAAAATCATTAAAGTATTAAGAAATACTCATTATAATACTAATAAAAATAATAAAGTTATTAAGTATGTTCCACATGAGTGCTTCTTGATAAACTACTAGCATTGTTTACATAAAATCCTAAATATTCTCATGTGGTTAATCTACACTGGGAACTACTGTTGCATGTGATCAAGTTCTTTCTCTTGAAATAAGAGTGATGGACAGAGATCTGGGAAGGGGTGACAGCCACGGGATCAAATCTAGCAGAAGATCAGGACAGAACCTATAAGAGGAGCACTGAATACAATCAGAGAGTCACCAAAGACCCTAACTTGCTCATGATGGAAGAGCTAGAGGAGAATCGGGGTAGAGTTGAGGCTGGGATTCAAATTGGTTTAGGGTTCAGGTAGGGAATGGGTTTGTAAAACATTGACTACAACAACCCAAACAATGGTTTAATGTTCTTTCTAAAAGCATTTCCCAGATGCTCCATGAGCAAGTTACTTAGGAATCTTGTTCAAAACATTAAGCACCTAGTTTTCACCCCATCACCTACTGAAGCTAATCACCAGTGGTGGATGCTGGGAATCTGTAGTTTTCAAGAAATTCCCCAGGTAATCCTTACATTCAGTCAGGTTTAGGAACCAGCTATTTTAAAACCCTCAGTAAACTCAGCCCAGGCACAGGGACATAAGAGCTTAAGGCAAAATACTCCGTCTTTGGACCACTCTGCTTTGATTTATCATATAATGAACAAAGATGCATCTCTCAATGACCATTGCTGGGTTCTGCTTCTATTCCTTGGGACTTCACAAAACAAATTAAACCCTTTTTTTCTTATTTATGATTTGTCATTTCATCCATAAAAGAGCCAAAATGTCTTCTGATTCCCTGAGCAGCCCAGTGTAGCCTTGGCCTGATTGGACCAGGGCTTTGGGCTAGCTTTGAATGTCATTTTGGAACTCTACTGAACTGCTGGAGAAGCCACAGCTATTATTTTAAGTCTACATTCATGTATACACAACATCTTCTGGACCTGGAGGCTGAGCTACTGTCTACAAATTGGGCCTGCTCCTATAGGCTTTTCTTGTTTCTACTGCTATCTTTCCTTTGTTCCTCCTGCATCCTTAAAGTTTCTTTATTTCAGCTTCCCTGAAGCCCAACTCTACAGATTTGCAAGTCAATAAAAGAGCCAGAAGAGACCCTCTTTCTGCAGATTCCTTCTTCTTGCTACAGAATGGACAAATGGACCCAGTGACTCTTCTCTGCACATACCTACTCTTGGCTTTCTTTTCTACACAAAGCAAAACCACAGGGCAATGGACTTGGGCTAGCTCCATGCCACTGGTTATAGCTTTCCATTTTATTCCTCTAATAGTAGCTTTGGCGTTTGGTAGAAACTATGCTTAACTAGCATATATATGTATTTAAAAAGTGTTCCATGTTCTTTGGTCCAGTATGCCAAATATATTTCATTTGAGGTATTAGGTACAAGAGCATGAAAAAATAACAGTTGTTAACAATGAAATTGTCTCTTGTGCCACAGTTTCCTTGAGGGACATTGAAAGAATGAAGGAATTATTGGCTTGGGTCACTTATCCCCAAACTATCAAACCTCACATAACCATACCCAAGGTACACAGAGAATGTGTGTGATTGCTTTATCATGGTGCTACACACTCCAGGCAACTTTTCAGACCCAGGAAAGCCAAATAAAAGGATGTGAGATAATCAGCATGTATTTGTACTACTGTACTGCTCAATGTTTAAATAAATGTACATCATTTGGGTCATATGTACTCATACTGCGTAATCCTTTTTATACAATGACAGCCAATAACTCGAATAGGTAAGATGTACACAATGTTTTCAGAAAATCTGGAGAATCTGAACTCAGAATTTATATTCAGACCATTGACAACAACATATGCTGCTTGTACCTGAAATCTAGCCTTGCCCCTCCATGACGTGGTCTTTCTCCCTTGGGGATAGTACACTAGTCCAAGTATCTCCTTGAGGCTTCTGCCCTAGGCTGTCTGTCTGTACTTCTTATCCTGCACATGTACCTGATGAACAGGTTTCCAATTTTTCACTGTGATTTCATAATCATTTCCTGTATGTCTCCAAATCCCTATGCAGCCTTGCCATCTGCAGGGGTTCTAGTTCCAGGCACCTGCTTCATTCTGACTTGTCTGACCCATGAGCCCTAACTCATTTCATGGGAAAGAATTTGGGAAAGAAGAAACCAAGAGTGTGCCCAGGTGAGGCCTTGGATTTTGATGTACCAAAGAGTGCTCAGATACACCTGAGTTCAAACCTTATCTCTGAAAAACACTGGCTATGTAATCTGTAAGACTATAGGCTCAATAGCATCAACCTCATGGGGTGGATGTGGAAATTAAATGGGATAATATATTTAAGATTAATGGCAATCAGGAATGTCATAAATATTAATTTTTTCTCCCTCTCTTTCTTTTACCCTTCATGTGCATTCGACTTGAGGAATGAGAGCTTGTCTCTTCCTAATGTAGCTAAATGATCACACCTTGCATTTGTATAATACTTTGTAAAATACAAAACACATTTCAGAGGTCTTTTACCCTCGAAGCTCTCCTATAATTGGGTGGAGTAGATGTCATTATTTTCATTTTTCAGATTAAGAAATGGAACCTAACAGGGTTAAGTGATTTGCCCAAGGTTCCATACTGTGATCTCTTGAGTACAAACAATACATCTTCTTAAGAGATTGCTAAGCAATCTGAATATCTGCTAGAAGAGCCACTGCTAGTCATACCATGCTCCCATCAGACCTGGCATTCCTTAGGAAATAAGCTCTTCTATCCTGATTCAGTTCTTCTGAGAGCTTGCATACAGCAATCTGACAAATAAATTCATATGAAGGTGCCAGGGGCTGATAATGGCTTAATACAATTAACATTCCACAAGTATTGACATTTTAACAAGGAGAAATTCTGGACAATACCTTAATGCAAGGAGAGCAAATAGATTTTGTCCCAAGTGCCAGCTCTGATCAGTTAGTAGTGGACTCTCCGCATTGTTTTAAGAGACCCTGAGGCTGTGTCTAGACTCAGAGGAAAGCCTGTGTGATCCATTATCAAGGCCTGCCATAGGTGTGGATGGGACAGGAGAGACAGGTTTGCTGCTCGACCCCTCCTCCTCCAGCTCTGATCCTGAATCCACTAGACAGCGCCAGGACAGCATCATCATCTTCCACCTTCCCCATTTTGACCTAATCACTTCAAGAGCTGCTATGTGAGCTAGAGATGACAAAATGAGGCTAGGTCAAGTCTCCTGCATGAGTCCTATTACCTCCTGAGTCTAGGCTTTCTCATGATGAACACTGAATGAGATATTAGGTGCAAAAGCACTTTGAAGTGATAAAACACTATTCACATATGACGAGAAACTGCTAGTAGTCCAGGTACCACTGCCAGCTGGAGGGGTGGGAGTCTTCTGGCGTTCCTTGATGGCTCCTTGAAACAGTGAGTGACTTACTTTGCCAGATTGAGGAAGAGGGTTTGGTTTTCTAGGGTGACCTTTTTCTTTGCCTGTCTCTTCTCCACTCCTTTCAGCCCTCCAGGAGATAAGCCAAGCAAGCTGCCCCAGCAGCATTTCTTCCCTCCCGAGCTGGGTATTGGCATCGTTATCTGAATATCAGCAATAACAGATAGGAGCAGCAGATACTGATGTTTCATTACCTTTGGCGCCACTGGGGATTGCTGTCCGGATATTTGGATTCATGTGGCTTTCTCTCTCCGAGACTGACTTTGAAAAAAAGTGAATTTGCCTCAATAGGTTAACCACTGCAGGCCTGGGGGATAGAGCCCCTCTGGCCTTTGTTTTACTTTGGGTCCCATCCTGGGCCCATGCTTGGTGTCACCGGGTTCTGTCCATAGTAATGCCAGGCTCATATTCCCGGAGTCACTTAATCACTTGCATAAACATATCAGCCAGGCATGTAAGGACCTGCATAGCCCTTACCTGTCTTTCCAAATTATCACATCTGCTCCTTGTAACTCATCCTTTGCTTCCAGCTAACTGGGCTATGTATTCATCCCCATAAGGTCAGCCATGTCCTCACCTCCACAGTTTCCCAGGCTGTCTGCTGTCCCTGGCTTCAAGTCTCCACCTGCTAAGTGTTACCCTTTGCTTAAAGTCCACCCCAGATGGCACCTTCACGAGGTCCATGATGGCTTCTCCCAATCATGGGTCATCTTCTCTTCTTTTCAGTGTTTAATAATCACTAACAACCATGCGGTACATATGAGGGCCCTACACTACACTTTACATCATATCCACAGTCTCGGTTAATCCTCACAATAGCCCTACGATTAGGCACTACTATTAATCCGTTTTTATAGATGATGAAACAGACACCAGAGAAATGGGATTTGTACACAGCAAGGCAGATAGTAAGTGCTTCAGCTGAGATTTAAGCCCAGGTCTCTGTCTCCAGTATCCATGCCTGGAAGCCCCACACTCCAGGGTTCATTGAACCTACCCCTAAGCCCCAGAAGCATCTCTCTCCTGCCGACATGGATTACATTATTCCAAGTGTGAAAGCTCTTTGTGGTCTTGTCTTCATCCCCTGCCTTGACTATAAACTCTTGTACAACCAAGATAGGTCATACCTTCCTCAGCTTTATCTCCCCAGTGCATAGAACATGCTGAAGACCTCTCTGATTTAAATTAACCACCCTCTTATGCCAGTCTGTTCTCCTGGGCTCCTAATCTGCTGCTATGTTTCAGCTAGCCAGTTCTCCCTGCAGCCTCCCTCAAAATCATGTTGTTTTTCCTGCATGCTCTTTATTTGTGCTGTGCCATTTACAGTTTCCATCCTGAACCACTCTTTCTCAATTTTCTCCAAACTTCAAAACTCTACTCTAAAGGTCTACCTCCTCAGGAGAACCCTTCCTAATTATTATAGGTCACATTGGCCTCTCCCTCCTTGAACTAGTGTCTTATCTCTGAGGTGTTAGATCCTTCCTCAGGTGTTAGATCTTTCCCCAGGTCCTTCACTAATTGATAATTAGTAATACCTACCATGTGCTGAGTTACATATAGCAGGCACTGTAGGGATATTATAAAAGCATGTCACATATGTAGCCCATGGATTCAAAAGGTCAAAAATACTGGAGAGACAAGGATTGCTCAAATGAAAAGCTAATAAAATGCCCAGTCACTTAGACATGTCGGGTGGGAAGTTCAGAGAAAAACATGTGCTAGGTAAAGCAAAGTGGCTCACATCTGTGATCCCAGGCTTTTGGGAGGCCAAGGCAGGAGAACTGCCTAAGCACAGGAGTTCAAGACAAGCCTAGGTAACATTGCAAGATCCCTTCTCTACAAAATAACAAAATCAATAAATAAATTAGCCAGGTGTGGTGGTACATGCCTGTAGTCCCAGCTACTTGAGAGGCTGATGTGGGAGGCTTTCTTAAGCCAGGGAGGTGGGGGCTTCAGTGAGCCATGATTATGCCACTGCACTCCAGCCTGGGTAACAAAGTGAGACCCTGTCTCCCCAAAGTAAAACAAAAAATAAACAACAACAAAATATGTGCTAAAGGAGATCCATGGAAGGTGAGAGCACTGGGCATTCTGGTGGTTAGGCTGGAGGTGACCTGGAGGAAGCAAGGTTTGGAGGATAAGTTTAATCTGGGCAAACAGAAAGAGGAAATACTACAGGCAGGGCAAAAATGCAATCACTTGGTGAGATTATAAAACAAAACTGACTTATGAAATAGGTGATAAGGAGACAGGTTTGATGGGTGCGAAGATTTGACTTGGAATGAGACAGGAAAAATCAAAGCTACGGAATACACCTATGCAAGCCTAGCTTGTTTGTAGACCTTCTCTCATTCAATCTTTTTATTCTTCATATGAGATAATGGAGGCCAAGGATGGGGATGTAGCTTGGGAATGGCAAAGCTGGGATAAAAACTAGATCCCCTATGTTCCAGGTCTGTGCAAGCAAATGGAAGGAGTCTTTAAGTTGGACAGTGCCACAATACCCCGGACTAGCTTGCTGACTCTCAGCTTATGTAAGATACAGTATGTCTTAGTGTTGAGACCAGAGGTCTTAAAGACTGTGGTCTCTGCCAACAGCCTCATGGCTACCTTATTCGCTTTAGCTTATCAGAGCTTGAATTTCTTCATCTCCTAGAAAAAAAACACAACCAAAAAAAAAATGTTTAAGGTTAAGCCTAATTCTAGGGTTGTGGTAAAATTTAATGAGATGAGCTTTTCTAGTGCACAGCTCAGTGCCTATCACAGAGGAAATTCTCAACATAAATCCTCTATGGATATGCAGTCTATGCAATCAAATAACAAAGAAACCAAAACCAAGGGTACAGGAGACCAGAAATCTATTCCAACTTGAATCTACAAGTGCCAGCACAGTGTCAACCTGCCAGCCACAAATGTGGAAACCTGCACTCTCTAGCCCAGGGCACAATCCATCACAGATATTTAATAAAGGTTTCTGAGCTGACTGGATTTAAATTGGATCAAATTTAATTGGATCCTTTGTTTAAGATTTAAAAGTCGGCCTCTGAGAAGAGGCTGAATAGAACACTTGTTGAGTTTGGAGATTGTTCATTGCAGTGGTCAGACTTGACCTGTCTTTCATCATATTGATAATTCCCAACAGAATGCCCTAAGCTTTCCCTCCTCCACTGCTCAGAGAGTTGATTGAACATGAAATCCACAGCTGTGGCTGGGGTTTTCTGGGAGCTGTCTGCAGCGATTACTTCCATGGGATCCTAACTGCCCAACCCATACCTACAAGAAAGACAATGAGCTTCAGGATTTCAGGAACAGATCCTTCTCCCAACCACATTAAATCCTAGGTTTTACTTTCAACAAGGTGTTTAAAATATGTTTTTCCCAGGTGTTATAAGTAACTCATACCCTCATGCCACCACTATGTACACACATTTTTAGAGCCATTGATGGGTATGTTTGCATACTGACCTACATCTCTTTTCATGCACATCAAAACAGGCAAGAATGCATGCTTACATATGAAAACATTCACAGTGTGTGCACATACACCACACAGACACACAGCCAATATTTAAGATAATTATTTACTGTCTTAGAGGAATTTTTATGATTAGAGTTATATATGTATAATATGTACCTCAAAATTTCTTTTCCAAATGTCACAGTACCATGAAATTCCCACCACCAGAGAGTCCTAAAAGATCTTTGATCTTCCACCCCTCATTTTATGATAAAGAAACAAAGCCCAGAAAGGTGAAGTGACTTGCCTGAGGTCACCTGTCCAATTAGACATAGAACAGAGCCAGGACCTCTAAAGTCCCTGATCACTATTCCAACGACCCTGTCTGAACTGGTGTCATGAAGGGCTTCCATTCAACTTCTAGGGATCCTCCCAGGAGCTTCATCCTCTCCGGACAACGTTATATTTTCTGGCCCACTCATCACATACACTCAGTGGACCAGATACTGTGTCCGATATTCAGACCCAATTCTACCCTGCTTTGCTTCCCTCTATTCCTGAGCTGAAAGCCTGGAAACTGCCACCCAGAATCCATGGCCAGCATAGACTGCTGCGGAGAGGCACTCACTGGAGACTGGAAGGCAGAAGGTAGGGGGATGTCATGCTTCTACTAGCTCTGTCAACAACCACAGGGAACTGAGTGCAATGGAAGGCTCTGGCAATACCACTAGGTGCTTCAGTATCAGGACTTAAGCTTGTGGTTTTCTTCTGGCAGCAAAAGTTGGTGATTTCAATGGCAGCGATATCTGCCTGCTGTGGAGCTCCAGCCAGCAAGTGCTGCTTCCTGAGTGCTGGGCAAAACCACACTGTCATCGTTCTCCTTCAGCCATTCCAACACACATTCAACCAAGTGCCTGTATTAAATCCTCATCTGCATGAAATACCTACAGTTTTCTGTGTTTTCATCACTGGACACTAACTGATATACCCTTCTCTCAATTATTAGTATAGTATTGCATAAGCAAACTTTTTATGCTATTAATGATTACTAAGGAAAAGTTTAGCCCTTCTAAGAGTAAGGTCTTTTTAACCATAGGCTTAAAGGAAAACATTTCTGAAGACAGAAGGGTTTCCTTCAAACAGACACATGATGAGGGATGTTTAGCCCCACAGGTCCTTCCTCATGTATTGATCAAGCAGGACAGAAATAGTTATCTGCAAAAATCACATGAATGGCTAGTCATGAAATGAATGGCCAATATGGGACAGGGCACCACAAGCAGTTGCCACAGTGGCTGCAGATTTTGAGATGGAAAGGGAGAAGGCAAGGAAAGTTCTACAGCCCACTGAGAAAACTCTGTCCTCACTCACTGGGCTGGTCCAAGAATGGCTCATTCATTGTAGCACTAGAACGCCTCTGAGGCAAGCAGTACCCACTGGGGAGCAGGGTTGGGACTATGTTTCTGAGCCAAGACTCCAGGATATCCCTGAGGCTGAGATCATAGAAAACACCAGTGCCCAACTCTGCAGTTTCCAGGCCAGCTCCTATACAATGCTTAGAAAGAAAATTTCTCTACTGTTAGACAGTGTTATGCTCAGGTCTCTAACTCCTTGGCAAAACACAACCTCAGTAAGCACTGGGGATTCCTCTAAGGTAAAATCGCAGATCTTAGCAGCATTCACGGCTTTGAAACGATGTGTGCCTTAAAGTTATTGCTTTTTGCTTTGTTTTGTGTTTAGAGAGAAAAAAATAACAACAACAAAAATTCAAACCTTTAAGAAATCTAATTATGTGTTTGAGTTATAGACTAGTTTTTAACAACAAAAAAAAATTAACAAAAAAGGGGGCTCATTAAGAGGCGTTTGTCTCCAAAACAAGTGTGTTTTCGTAAGCCATAGAGCAAGCAAATTCTAATTGCTGGCTTCATTATACAGAAAAGTCTAAGTGTAACAATCAGAAGCCTTATTACACATACATAATTGAGTTTCATTGCAACTTATGAAAACATAAACTCTCTTAAACACACTTGCAGAAAATGTCGCATCATCAAATCAACACTTTTATTATACAAAAGTAATTGTGTTTAAAGACACCAAACATATGTTACTTATACAAAAAAAATGAGTTGTACTATGATTCAGAAGTCTAAATCTTGAATCTGAATGCAATGTTTTGTTTGCAAATGCAGGGTGAAAAAAAAGGCAAATTAAAAACTTTACTAATGAGATGTTAGGGAACTTGCTTTGGAAATATTCTACTTTGGAAAAAATAATGAAACAGACTCTCAAATTCCTTTTTCTGGTCAGATCTTCCATGACCTTATATTCTTCTGTGCCTTGCTCTTTCTAAATCTATTTCTCATCCTGCATCTTCACATTTTTCCTTTTGATTTGAATTCTTCCTCTGTCCAGTCTAAGCTATAATCATTGAATTTCTCTTTTGCTAACACCAGTAGTTCCTTTGCCCCTGCAAAGTTCCACCATTCTCACCTGGTCACACTCATCCCTCAGTTAATTGCCCCCTACTTCCTACACTCTTTCCAGGCTGATGGGCCCACCAGGAGTGTGTAAGCTAAAATCCAGTTTACCCTTAACTGTTGCCTTGCAGCCCTCTTGCTTCTCTAGGCAATGCTCCTTCCTAGGGCAGGCTACAGAATTTGTGGGGCCTGGTGGAAAAATGAAAAAATTCAGGTCCCCTTGCACAAATGGCAGAGGAAAGACCTTTTCTGTTTTTTTCAAATGTTTTTTTTTTACTCTTTAATATCTTGTTCCCTCCATTATAGGAGTACTTGTAAATACTTGCAGGGGAAGTGCAGACCCCCAGAGGCATTTCTCAGCATGTGGGATATATGCCTAACCCCCAACTCCTGCACCCAGGCCTCAAGTGGAAAGCAGCAAGGGTCAGTGAGTTAGAGCAGGGGGCAGAGGAGATATCCTGGGGAGGTAGGACCCCATATGAGCCAGGCTCCAAGCCCTTGCTATGTGCTCTGTATTTCCCCTGGACTCACTTAAAAGACATAATTCAAAGATAAAATTATTAAGAATTTCAAACTGCAACCACAAATTATTAAACTCCAATGGTGGGGCCTTGTGTGATTGCACTGGCCACTGGCCCTTGAGGCTGGCCCTGATCCTCACCATTCTCATTACAGCTCAGGGTTCCTATCACAAGCCTCCATCCCTGGGTACCCTTCCCTCACCAACCGCACAGGCTACAGATGAGCTGACCTGCATTTCACAGGTAAGTCAGCAACCATCCTGACTTCTTCCACTGCTCCCCAACCTGCCTCTGCAAACACTGCAAGCCATTCAGCTCTATCTCTTTTCTCACAAAAGGAAAAACTTATGCCTCGTCCTAAGGCAGCCCCTCTCCTGCCACATGGGGCTCAATCGACCTCTTCCTGCCACCTCCAAACATTTCCTGCCTCAATGCTCTGTTCTTCCTCTGCCATGCTGCTAAGGGCTTCACCAAGACTGGCACATATGCCTCTCTACAAACTGGGAGAGTGTATGCTCTTTTTGTCCTCATTTGGCATTTGAGACTTAGGAATTTAAAGTAATTCACTCAAGATTACACAGATACTAAGAAGCAAAACCACCATTTGAACTCAGACTCCAAAACCTAATAATACTTAGCCAGCAAATCATCTGGCATTTCCAAAATCCTCTCTTAGACCACATCCAAAGACAACTACAGAGAGCCAAACAAACACAAACAAAGATTACAAAGCTTTCATGATCCAGCTTGGTTCAGATGCCCCCCTTTCTTCCCTTGGCTACTGCACTTCTTTATATGATAGCACATGATCTCTGCCATTGCTTTCCCCCTCCATTGCTTTTCCCCATCTGCACATCATGAAGATGTCTGCCCCTGGTTTCATCAGTTAGGGATCCTGCATTTTGTGGATACTTTTTCTCCTTGACCTCTCCTCAATCTAAAGCACTGGTGTCCTACCTGTTTCTCAGCATCTGCTCATCCTTGGCTTGCTTGGATATCATTCTACCTCTGTCATTCAGGCCACACCCAAATGGCAGTCCCAAAGCTCCACCCTTTGCCCTCTTGTCCTCTGATCTCTTGCTAGGTGACTCCCAACTTTTGTATAGGTATCTCCTAGATGTCACAGACATGCATAATCTCACACTTATGAGAAAGTCAGAACAATAAACAAATTAGGTATAAATCAGACACTTCATGCATATCATCCTCTTGGATCTTCACCAGCTCTTCAAAGTAATAGATATGAGTCGGCCTGACATGGTGGCTCATACCTGTAATCCCAGCACTTTGGGAGGCTGAGGCAGATGGGATTGCTTGAGCCCAGGAGTTTGAAACCAGCCTGGGCAACATGGTGAAACCCTCTCTCTACTCAAAACAAAAAACAAACAAAAAAATTAGTCAGGAGTGATGTTGCACACCTACAGTCCTAGCTACACTTTGAAGGCTAAGGTGGGAGGTTTGCTTGAATCCAGGAGACAGAAGTTGCAGAGAGCCATGATTACACCACTGTACCTCAGCCTGTGTGACAGAGTTCTCAAAAAAGAAAAAATAATAAGAGAAATGAGAAGTTTGAAGCTCATGACATCTAATTTCTCTCTGCACAATTACCCTGCTAAGCAGTCCAGAGCCAGGATTTCAGCCAGCTCTGCTGACTCCAAGTCCACCTCCCACTGCTGCCCAGGTACCATGGCATCTCTGATGTGTCTGTCAAATTTCACAGGTAGATTTCTGACCTTCTCACATTACATCTCATTTACCTCAAAGTTAAAATACCTAGATTTCACTAGAGATCCCCTAAGACTTCCTTTCTTAATTAATAGAATAGATATGTGACCATGCTATTCCATTTCATTGTTCAAAATTCCTGAGGGGCTCTCTTGTTCCCTCATGACAAAGCTGGAAATTTTCCTCCAGGGCATAGAAACTCCTCTGTGACCTGGCTCTTGACTACTGGTACACTGGTCTTCAATGGTGCCTGTTGAAAGCCTTCAGATGTTCCAGTCTGACTGCAAAACCCCAGTACCTCACAGTCTATGGTTCATCTAGTCATTCATTTGAAAAGTAATTATCTACTGAGTGCCTACTATGTGCTTGGCTCTGTTCTGGGTACCTTGGGCTATATCCATGGGAAATAAAACAGCAAAGTCCTCATCACCTTTGACCTTTCAACCTACTGAAGGCAGAAAGGCAGACAACAAATGAAAACTAAAAGTAAATTATACAATATATAAGAAGAGGATGAAACAAACAGAAAAGGAAGCAGGGTAAAGGGGAGTCATGAGAAATTCTGTGGTTTACAAGTAAATAGCATACTCAGAGTGAGCCTCATTAAGAAGGGAAGACTTGAGCAAAGACATGAAGGAGTTGAGGAAGGGAGCCATACTGCCGTCTGGGAGAAGAGTGTCTTAGGTGAAAGGAACAGATCGTACAAAGGCCCTACAGTAGGAGTGGGCCCCAAAGAGCCTCAAAGAAGGCCAGCTGTGACTGGAGCAGAGTCAGCAAAGGGGGAGGATAATAACAGAGGAAGCTAGAAAGGTTAAGGGGGGCAGGTACTGTAAGGCCTTGGATACTGTGAGGACTTTTGCTCTACCCTGAGTGAAATAGAAAGCCCTTGTAGGGAACGACCTGATGTAATTTACATTAAAACAAAAATTCACTCTGGAATTTTTGCATATAGTCTACTGGAATTAAATAGACTATATGCAGCCAATGACAGGAGCAGGGAGCCAGAAAAGTCATGTCGTGACCTGGGCAAGAGATGATGGTAGGCAAAACAAGAGTTGTAGCAACAAAGATGGTAAGAAGTGGTCTGAATGTCAGCACATGATGTCCCCCTGGCGTGGAATGTTCTTCCCAACCCAACCAGGCGGCAGACTCGTCTGATCTCCAAAAACATTCTACTCTCTTGAAAATTTTCTCAAATCTCTTATCCTTGGCTAAATTCAGAGGTTCTTCTATTTTCTCTCCCTCTGAATTTTCATAATACTACAGACATTTCATTATTAAAACATATATCTGTCCATGTCAAAATTACTGATATTATTGTCTGTCTCCCCTCCAGGATGTGGGTGTCTTGAGGCCATGCTAATTGACACTTCTTTGTATGTTCAGGTTGCAGGTTTCATAAATGCTCAACAAAGGCTGGTGATTGAATGAATGACAGAAATGTACAGGGTAAACTATCTACCTCCATCTAGACACTAAACCCCAGTATTAAGAAATTTATACACTGGTCAGTTCTCAGAAGACAAATGCTCAGCAGTAATCATCTACACAAGAGCCCTCCCAATGGGGAAGGATAACAGGACCAAACAGAAGTCCCACCACCCTTTCTTCAGCCATTGAGTGAAGAGAAATTGGGAGGGTCTACAACTGATGCGTAAAGTAACTGGATAGAAAAAGATATATGTCCTGATCACCTCTTATTCACTCTATTGCTGACAGAGGAATCTCTTTTACTCAGTAATATGAAATGGCAACACAACACCTACACGGGACAGATGAGACTGACAGCAGTTCATGAGTCACTTATATTCATGGCCTCAGGGAGCAGGACACCACACACCCTGAAGGACCACACAGGCATTGCACTCAAGAATAGAGGGAACAAGCAGGGGCTCTTGGAGGCAACTTTTATAGTAAGAAAAGAATGAAGTTACCCCAAGTTTCCACAAGTAGATGTAATTGGCTTGTTTGAATGACTTCATGGGTTGACCTGGTGGTGTACAGTTGGTCCTGCTAATTAGGGAACTAACTGAGTAGAAAGGTTTTCCCACTAAGTGGAGGTCATATCTGATGAGAGCAGGGGAATTCATGGTTAGGCCTTTGGAGCTCTGTGAGGCTCAAAGATGTGATGTCAGCATTTAAGATTGTATGTTAATTTCAGACCTCACATTACAACATGAAAGCAAAAGAAATGTTCAAGTCTAAGACTAGAGGAGGAAGGGTCTAGAAGAAGACAAAATTAGGAATAGTTTGCAAATTGGGGACAGCACTGGAATAAGGAGTTATCACTAATGCAATAAATAATGTTACTAATAACAAAAGATGTTCTGGTAACAACATGTATCATAGCACAATTCCAGGTCTAGATGGATGAGCTAATTCTAACACACACTAGAAAGACACCTCAGGGAGGCTACAAATACATTGCCTGCCTTAGTCTGAAATTTCATGGAAAACTGAGCTGAGCTGATCTAGTAGTGGGGAAAACATGTGGACCCAACTGGTGGCTGACACAGGACCACCTAGAGAAAATCTATTACATATTTTAATACTATCTATATTCAGAGCAATATTCCTAGAACACAGAACTCCCACCACCAATGTATTCATTATCAACAATTCTTCCCCACTGCTGAACAATAAACTCTGCACTCCTGAGTCTATTGGTGAATACCCTATAGAAATCAATTCTACTTACTTATCCTTAGCTTTTATTTCTCTCCTACAAGCACTATCCTTTGTCAAGTCCCACCTTCATCGTGAAAGCCTTCCAATGTAATGAGTATCACAGTTATGACTCTTTTGGTAATTAATCTCCAGCTGTAAGAAATACTTACTTGGTACCAATTCGATCACAATACTATGCTAGGAGTTGAAAATACAAAGAGAGAGGAGATAAGCTCTTGCCTTCGAAGGACTACAAATCTGACTGAGGAGCAGAACAATGCAAGATTGAAACAAGTAATGCAGGATGAATGGTAAGAAGTGGAAAGAAGGAGAGATCACTGTTCTAATGTATTTGTAATGTAAATTGGGGGCAGAGACATATTTTGCTTGTTCTATCTCATCACACATGGTACAAAAACAAGGTACCACCTTCTACTTTTCTACAGCTAGCACCTAACATTTTTTCATGTTGTTGACTGATTGACTACACAATTGACTTACATATTGATGTTTGCTTGCCCCTTTGGAATCTTTTAAATATGTCTATTTCTATTCTCTAATCATATTAGTAACTTTCAAATTAACTCATCTTAAAGGGTCTTATTACCCTTAGGAAATTTAGTATCACTAACTTAATATCCTACTTTTCATGATGAAGGTAGGTATTATTACTGCCATAATTAAGAACATATTAATTATATTTTTCTCAGTCACCTAAATTTCATCAGACTCGGCTGGGTAGCTATTTATGACATGGGAAATGAAAGGCATGGGAAAGTCTCTGCAGCTCCAAAAGATCATGCACAGTTGGACTCTTGTAGTGGCTAACACTGGAAATCAATCCCATTAGATAACACCAGTCTTGCCCGTTAAGAAATTATTTTTGGAACGTGAATGCCTCTAGTACAGGTGAAATGAACTCAAGTTATTTGTGGAGTTGGGGTTTTGTTTGCAATCTATTAAAGATCTTCTCCTGTATACCAGATGTTGTGCTGGGCATCATAGGGATGCAACACTGATCAAGTTTCATTTCCTCCTTTCAGTACATCACTATCTGCCTAGTTCAAGGTCTTCAGTTACCTGGCCATGCAGTGGATATTTACAGGGCAGCAGCACATAATTAAGTGACAATTACAGAGTTATTGTGTAAAGAAGACTTGGTTTAAAAGGACTGGAATCCAGTCTAGATTTTGTCATTAAAGCACTGTGTGACCTTGGGCATCAGTTGCTTCCAAAGATTTGCCCTGGTTCTGATGCATTTTGCTTCCATTAGGTGATCCCCAGCTTCAGGAGAAGTTCAGAACACCCTCAATGATATCAAGGGAAGCAGAGATCAGAGCCTAGTACAGTGCCTTACATATAGTTGGTACCATGATCTTAGCTCCCAACTCTATTCTAACCCCAACCCCAGAAAGACTTGGAATTACTATCTCCAAAGCAGAGTGGGAAAAGGAACAAAGGTGAGCTGGAGTAGCTACAAGAACTTCAGAGATGAGGGGCATAATATGGACTTCAAGGAGAAGGCAGGATTTAGGAATGGGATGGAAGGGCATGGCAGGTAGGGTGAGAGTCATGAGAAGGCCCCCCTTAACCTTACTGTAAATACTTTTTATCAGACATAGACCTGTGTATGTGATGGCTTTTCATACCTTCTGGAGTTCATCAGCAATCATGCCTTTAGCTATGACAACTTAGAGGTGAAACTGTTAGCATCACAGACACAATCTGCTTCCCATGATTGTGCCCTTGTTTGCCCATTATGGGAAGAGAGGTAGGGATTTCCCCTGAAAGTATAGCAAGGCATTAAAACCCTGAGATTTGGTCCTATGTTCAAGTTGGGTCCTTTGGCTCCTACTACATGTGGCAGATCTGCTCACATCTGAGAGATCTCCTGAGACTCATATTCAGTCTCCATGAGAAAACTATAGGCCTTAGCCACTGCATTAAGGTCTTTGTTTTTTATTTGTTAGTTTCAGGGGGGAAGTGTATGTTAGAGGTACAGAGATGTTCTCCAGGCATCTCCCCTACTTCATGTTCTACTTGTGATACCTCACACCTCATCCCTGCTAGAATCCTAAGAAGTAAGCATTAGGCTGCCTATTTTACAGGTAAAGAAAATAAGTGTCAGTGAGGTGAAATAGCTCACATAAGGCCCCGGCTAGGAAGTAGCTGAATACAGATTTGAACCATGTAAAAAGAGCCAAGACTAGGTGAAGCAAGTGAAGTGCCTAAGGTGCAAAGTTGTAGGAGGTCTCGACTCTCTGGGGTGGACTCTGCATCTAAACAAATGTGAAAATGATTATTTTGCTTCACCCTAGTCCTGGCCCTGCTCACAAGACTGTCTGGCTCCAAAATCCATATTCTTTCTCTTATACCACATTCACATTCTGTAAGGCCAACTTAGCATTCACAACATTCCCCTTAGGATCCCAGGAGGAGAAAGGATTCCCAGGCAAACCCAGGCCTAGGAATCTTTACTCCAAACTACATTCTAACCACAAGTCCAGATGATGCTCAGATAAGGTAGAGTAGGAAAGTAAAGATGACCAAATAACTGTCAGCCAGAACTGCTACTGGAGGTACCACAAGGAATTCACATGTCAAGAGAAACCTGGCCATGATGTAACCCCTGCTGGAGCTAGATGGTGGTGCTGGAGCTAGATGGTGGTACAGGAGCAGTAGGTCTGAATATATCAACTTTCAGAGAGTCAGAACATCTACAGGAGAAGTTGTACTCTCCAGACATCACAGTTCTTTTAGTTTGTATAGACGCTGCACAGAGCATTCCCTTGATAAAACTACCCTATTGGGTCAGGAAGTTGTTAAAAACCTAAGGGTGACATAGCCTTTAGGCCCTAACCAGATACTCCCAAGTAACAGAGTTGTCTTTCACAGATGGTCCCAACATCCTTCCCATTTTTTGTGCAATTATGACAAAGAGAGACCCATGTGCCAAACAGTAAGCTGTGGCTATTCAGTCGGACAGCCGGGCCATAAAGCCATTGCTGAGAGTTACATTAAAGCAGCAGCACAAATCCCTCAGTGGCAGTATTAAGTCTCTGTCAACACTGGCATTGAGTTACACAAAACACATGGAGATCCAAGATGCTCACTGCAGTTATGTTCAGATTCTTTGCAGGAAAAAAAAAAGACATAGAAGAGTAAAGGAACTAAGAAATGTCTCTGTTCTTTGAATGCTATACATGTCCACCTGGTCTCCAGGCAATTCTTTTCTATATCATTCTGTTCCCAAATTCCCTTGATCCTGTTTCATCCCACCCATCTCACTGTCTCCCACTGAATTAGTCAGGGTTCTCTAGAGGGACAGAACTAATAGGATATACATATATATATATATATATGTATGTGTGTGAATATCCTGTTATGTATATATATCTCCTATTAGTATGTGTATATATACACACACACTATATATACATAATATATATATACACACACACACACACTAATTGGAGATATTATGTATATATCTCTCCTATTAGTGTGTGTGTGTGTGTATATATATATATAATGTATATATATATACATATTATGTATATATATCTCCTATTAGTGTGTGTATATATATATATTAGTGTGTGTATATATATATGTATATATATGTATATATACACACATATATATACATGTATATGTGTATATATATACATATATATACACACACATATATACATATATATGTGTATATATACACATATATATGTGTGTGTATATATACATATATGTATATACATATATACACATATATACACATATATACACATATGTATATATGTGTGTATATATATACACACATATATACATATATACACATATGTATATATGTATATATACACACATATATATACATATGTGTGTGTATATATATGTGTATATATATATACATATATATGTATACACACATATATATGTGTGTATATATATATATACACACACACTAATAGGAGATATATATACATAATATATATATATACACACTAATAGGAGATATATATACATAATATATATACACACAAACACACACACACTAATAAATATATATACATAATATCTCCTAATATTAATTAAAGGAGATATTATATATTAAAGGAGATAGATATTAATATCTATATTATATATTATATAGATATTATATATATATATCTCCTATTATATCTCCTATTATACACATATATATATATATGTGCAGGGGAGTTTATTATTAACTCACATGATTACAAGGTTCCACAACAGGCCATTTGCAAGATGAGGAGCAAAGAAAATCAGTTGGAGTCTCAAAACTGAAGAATTTGGAGTCCAATATTCCAGGGCAGGAAGCATCTATCATCGGAGAAGGATGTAGGTTGGAAGGCTAAACCAATCTAGTTTTCTCATGTTTTTCTGCCTGCTTTACATTCTAGCTCTGCTGGCAGCTGATTAGATGGTGCCCATCCAGATTAAGGGTGGGTCTGCCTATCCCAGCCCATTGACTCAAATATTAATCTCCTCTGGCAAAACCCTCATAGACACACCCAGGATCAATACTTTGCATCCTTCAATCCAGTCAAGTTGACACTCAGTATTAACCACCACAAGTCCACCCCTTATCAACTTGGACCCATACACATCTCCTGAGATCACACATAATCTTCAAACAAAGACAACAATAAGTAAGGGTATATCTTCTAGATCCTCCCAGCTGGGATGAGTAGGTCTAAAGTGACTAATCCACTCCACCATCCCAACCTCCCTAAGCCTTTGGATCCTTTTCTCTACATTAAAGCAAGGAAGATCATCATTTCCAGCTCACTCACAGTGGGCCATCTTTCAATGCACATTTCAGCTACCAAGCAAGTAAACTACTAGAGCCTTTTTTAACTCCTCGAGCTCCAACATAAACGTAGAGTCCCTAGTTAGTGGGCCCAAATCAATAAATTCATCCTGATCCAACTCTACGTTCCCTCCACCATTATCCCACACCCTTAATATCCATTCCCATGCCTGTTCTCCAGATTTCTGCTTATATAAATTAGAAAAGTCAAGCAGTATTTTTCTAGTGTAGCGCATCTCCTCATGGGTCACACTCTCCACCTCACCTCTAGGGTCTTGCTGGGACTTTAGTACAGTTGTAGGTCTAGAAGCAAACAAGGGTATTAGGGGTAGCTCCTGAGAAGAATCAACATTATCTTGCCTGGCAACTGCCTCATGGGAAGCCATCATTGTTACCTCAGGAGGCCATTACTGTTGCCTGAAGAAAAGGCTGGACCATCACTAGACATTGGTTGTTGCAGTGTGATTCAGGACCAAGTGAACTGTAAGATGTCTGTCATCTCTGAAACTTCCTGATTCTTTTTCTCCTCATCTTGCTCATCTGGGAATCCTCAGAAGAACCCAACAGACATCTTAATGAAGGACAGTCCCTGACACCAGAGTGCACTAGCCTTGGCCATATCTTGATCCTGCTGTAGATGCTCAGAATCCCCTGCTAAACCTGCCCTCAAGCCTCTTGCAGACTCTTGCTATAAATGACCTCCTCTTGCTTCAGCACCTTGCCCTCTTCCCTCTCCCATCCTATCATCTATGCATGTCCCGAGTCTGCTCCCCCAGAGCCTGCTCTATGTTGCATGCCCGCTAATATTTATAAAGGAAATCAATCCCTGTTTGTGTACCAGAAATATCAAACAGAAAGCCTCATCCAAGTGAAAATGCTCACATTTTTTGAAGGACATTTATTGCAGAATAAATACCAAATAATCTCATGTATCATCAAACCCATAAAGAAACCTAATAAAGGGTAACAGAAACCATAGTAAGGGGTGGGGGTTGCAATCCAATTGGAAGTAAAAACTAGAGGGGCCTGTTTCGAAGTTACAATTGCCTCACAAGAAAACTGTATTCACTTAAAATTTATTTGAATTGGTAGTAACCTTATGTAGAATTTAGAGAGATAATGGAAAGCTCTAGGTCTCTAAGCCCAAACTTGGTGTTGTGACTGACTTGGAAGTGTGGAAAACAGATGTTTCTCAATTCCTATCATGTTAGATATATGGTAAGTATGTCTGAGGAGAAAGATAAGTCAGGAAGAAAAGGCTAATTGTGGTCTTGAGAAGATGTGAGCATAAAAGCATAATCAATTGTACAATATAGAGTTGCCAGAACATGCTCCCTCCCCAAGTAAGTGCTTCTTTCAGAAACATGGATCTCAGAAATATAAGTTTAGGAGTAAAGATCTGGGTGTGTTTGAGAAAGGTTTCATAGACAGTCGAACTCAGTAAGCAGGGCTTCAGAAATACTCAGTGCCGGGTCAAATGGAATTTCTATTTCTAGGTCCTTGAGGAATCGCCACACTGTCTTCCACAATGGTTGAACTAGTTTACACTGCTTTTAAGATAAAAGCTATAGAATTCTTTATATGACCTTTAAGCCCTACATAGTCTGGCTC